>JAMRYI010000875.1:0-64985 GCA_029231635.1 Ditylenchus weischeri | reverse complement strand
TGGATAGAATAGAAAGTAATGAGCACGAAGGAGTTGCGAAAAAGAAGAGAGATAGAAGAACTAGCGCACCCTATTTATTCTAATATAAGCTTTCCCCAAAAGTGAAAAAATGTCTAAATGTCTTTTTATAGCACGGCTCCGAAGTCAGCTGATTTTTTCAGCATTTGCTGATTTTGACCCGAAAATGCGAATTTTCCTATGTCTAAAATCAAAAGGGGGAAGCCCTATTATAGGGTTGTAACATAAGTCATGTCGGTTTTTTAGTAATGAATTTTATTCGCTAATTATCACACACATGCGATATACTTTACATACCAATGGAAAGCTCATTCTTTGCTCTACAAGATCTTTGTTATTGTTTTTATGGAATGATCAATTCTTGGTAATTTGTAGGCATAAACGATGGAATGCCAAGTGGACAAGGATTTGCATTTTCGACATCACTTGCTCTTCGCTTTCAATCGTGATGCGAAGGCTACAGAAGCAGCTAAGGAAAGCGACTAGGCCTCACAGCCCAGACCTCGCTCCATCTGATTATCACCTTTTTCGTTCGCTCTCCAATCAAATTCGGGGTGTAACATTCGACAATGATGAGGATCTCGAAAATTGGCTCGTCAACTTCTTCGATAGCAGACCGGCTGACTTTTGGCGAAGCGGAATAAACAAACTGGTAGATCGATGGAAGGAGGTGGTTAGAACTGAGGGCCGTGAGGGCTTTTGTTCGGCCGTGAAAGCAACAAGAATTGGAGTGCACAAATGAAGGTGGTCTTTATGGACGGGACCTTTAAAATAACGCCATCTCCGTTCTACCAGGTATTTTCATGCCTTAGCTTTGAAGTGCATGTTGATTTTATTATGATAGTTATTCAGGTGTATGTCATTCTTGCTTAGGATCTGTGACGAGAAGGGATGTTTTTATTGCACCGCGCTTTTCCCATTCGCTTTGGAATGTCTACGAGCGGACTCTCAACGGAAGCCACCGAACAAATAATTTTGCTGAACCGCCAATCACCGACTACAAGTAGAGCTCGACGTCTGTCGCCCGGGCTTGTGGAAATTCATCAATTCTCTTCGAACCGTTCAGCAGGGCAGAGATCAGAAGTTCATCCAGTGGCAGGCCGGGAAGCGTCCGAAGGAAAGCGTACCAAATATGCAGGAAGCAGATCGTCGAATCCTCACGATCGTCCAGGATTACGAGAACCGCAGTACGGAAGAGTTTTTGAAGGGCATCGCTAACAATTTTGAGATGGAGGATTGAGTTTTTTGTTCTTATGATGTCAATAAAGATGTGTTATGTCAATAAATTTGGTGTTTGAATGAAGTAAGGAGAAGTAAAATGAAGTAACGTTGAAGTCAAGAAAAAGAGTAGACAAAGCACGGATTCAAAATGCAAAAATTCCAAATTTTTAGGTTCAAACGGCTTTAGGGTCAAACGGCTTTAGGGTCAAACGGCTTAGGGTCAAACGGCTTAGGGTCAAACGGCTTAGGGGCAAACGGCTTAGGTCAAACGGTTTTAGGGTCAAACGGCTTTAGGGTCAAACGTCGCGTACCCGAGGGAGAATACATAATTGATTGAATTGTTGTTACAGTCGAACCTCTCTATAAGACCATCCCTGGGAACCGGCCCTAAGTGGTCTTATAGCAGGGGTGGTCAGGAGTGGCAGGGGTGGTAAACTTTGTGGGTTTTATTTGCCAACGTGGCCAACCAAAATTTTTTTAAGTGGTCTTATAGCGAGGGTGGTCTTATAGAGAGGTTCGACTGTATTACTGTTGAAAGATGAAAGATAATAAATGAATGCAAAACCGTACAAAAACTGCCATGACTTATGTTACAACCCAATATCCGAAAATGACGATCCAAAAAATCTTGATCGATTTTAAGCAATTTAACTGATTGTTTAACCGAAAACAATAAGTGTTCCTGATCCAGTCTTCCTAGTATTCTAAGCAAACTTTTAATTTTGCGTGAGTTGTTTACAACGTAGCAGCAGTCTGTCATTTAAAAATATATTTCACACTATTGCGGTAAATTTTGTAACTTTTGAGGAGAGAGCAATTAGAAAGAACACGGTAACTTCATAACCAACTAGCCAACCTCGCCATGATGCTCCTCGTTTCCTTGAGCAGATCAATACACAACTCGGTAACGCGAATCATGTCTTCAATCCTTTGCTGAGGAGACGTCTATTCCCATTCGTTCTGCAACAATTTTTATAATTAAGAAAATATATATATGAATTGGTATATGGATATAGTAATATTTGTAAAAAAATTTCTCTGGTCGGAAAATTTAACCCTAAGTTTTTTATATTTTCCAAAAAATATATGTTCAGAATTTTTAAATTCTTTTTTATAATTTTTGTTCCAAAAGTGGCACTATTCTTGTTAGGTACCCCCAAAATCATAGGTTTTCAAAATTTTTAAGCTATTTTTGAATTTTTTGAACCCATTGAGCCATTTCCACTGCAACTGCCGTTTTTCATTCCCATCAGTGATCTTTTTCCTGGACACTGTCTAGTTGTAAAAAGCAAATTCTTAGATTGAAGCCATTTGATAAATTGGTCATCAGAAAAAGCCAAAACTTCGTAAAGACGCTTCGTATTGAATCCTTTTAACTCGTCCATGCTAAATTAACCACACCATTGTTCAATAAAAAGCATTAATAATGATTTTCAGTTCAAAAAAATTCAAAAAATAGCTTAAAAAATTTTGAAAAAAAATCCTATGATTTGGGGGGGTACCAACAAGAATAGTGCCCCAAAAGTTCTAGCTATACATCCTGCGCAACGCGCAACAAAATTTGTTGCGCGTTGCCTCTGTTGCGCGCAACAAAAAATAATTTGCGCGCAACGCAGTTCCATAAAATGTTGCGCGCAACACCCAGTGGCGCAACAATTACTTAGGATTTGTTTTGTGTGCTTTTTTGACTTGTTTGGTGCATGTGCCAACTTAGAGTTGGGAAGTTCCCAATGGGAAAAGCACAAAAATGCGCGAAATGTTTTTCCGAATTGTTTTTTATTTGC
Source organism: Ditylenchus weischeri (assembly GCA_029231635.1). Classification (NCBI taxonomy): domain Eukaryota; kingdom Metazoa; phylum Nematoda; class Chromadorea; order Rhabditida; family Anguinidae; genus Ditylenchus; species Ditylenchus weischeri. The sequence goes on along the minus strand of JAMRYI010000875.1, from coordinate 61,962 downwards.
ATTTAAAATTTATATTTCATATATTGACCTGGCAAAGCCTGGCTTAGTATTTATAAGCTATATTTCAATGGGACATGACTAAATCGTCCTATCTGCCATGCTCAAGCAACGTTGGGCTGGACTAGTTATCGGTTCAAAATGTTGAAAAAATTTTATATGCAAGCAGAAAATAATTTTTGAATGTTTTCAGAATAAAAAGTGCCCCCCTCCCAATTCAAATTTTGAAAATGGCGCTGCGTTCAAAAACCATGGCCTTTTAAGACTAAAATGTTGATTTGATTAACCGAAATCCCAATACCCTGAGTAGGTAGGTACCCACTCAAGATGGTAGACCCCAAATTTTGCAGAATTTTTTTGAATAGGCAAAAAAATTATGCTATTTATATTAAAAGTAGGTGCCAAGAACTTGTTGTAAAGAGCAATACCTGGTTTTAACATATCCAAACCTTAGAAACTGAGGTAGTCCTTCTCCTCCAGGTGGACGTCCTGTTGGACAACTTGGGTACAGCCTGAGAATTTGGGCAGAAAGCCTACTTTTAATCTTTACTAACGTACTCGAGGCATCTTTTTGGACAAGATAAAACTGTTGGTTTAACCATTAAGAATAATTCTCCAAAAAATTGTGTCGCGCTACTAGTGTTGCGCGACTCTGTTTCGCGCAACACTAATTTTTGTTGCGCCAAATTGTGTTGCTCGCGACGTGTTGCGCGGGAGCATAGCTAGAGCTAAAGAATTGAAGTTATTCAATTATTGTCAGAGAAACTAAAAATGGCATCATATAGCCTATAGGATTCATAAAATCCCATGATATTTGAGTTTACAAAATATCCATATCCCAGAAAGACACGGAATTTAAAAAAAAAATTTTTCTTTGCACTCTCCAATGAAATTTTACGTTCTATTTTGCTTCATTGCATATTCTAGTGTAATTGACTAAGGCAGCGTCTTCTAGGCACTTTCGGATGACTGCACGCACCTCTTCTGGAGGCACCGGGCTGACCTTAAAAAGAATTTGTCGTGCGAAAAATTATCTTTTTTTTTTTCTAATTAAAATCTGAACTACTTGGTCAACAACCAAGAAACCAGAACAACTAAAGCAAATAAGTAGCAATAAACAATAAACTGACCACATCTTTCATTAGCACCTAATATTACTCGTAATAACACTTTTGATACAATTTTGACTTGTAATACTGACCCTTTCCAACAAAGAGAGTGTTCCTTTCAGAGCTCCCTCGGGACGCCCAAATGGAAAGCAGTATCTAAAATAGAACTTTTTGAGTTTATTACTTTCGGTAAATAGAGTTTACCGAAAATTGGTAATTTGCTTTTCCAACAATACTCTTAATCTTTCCTTGACTTCTTGAAACTTCTCCTTTTCTTCTAATGTCACTGTGCCCACTCCGTCGGGTCTGAACAATTCATACGGTAATCAATTATTATCTTATTTAATTAAAACTGACCTATTTCCATGCACATGGGACGCACAAAAAAAAACTATAGTGAATTAAGGTAGGATCTATTAAGTGACCATCATCAGCTTTGTTGAGCAAATCGTTGAGCAGGGAAACATGACGATGGCACCCTCGCACCATATATCTCGCACAGTATTCGTCCAATACAAACACCATTCCTGGGGAAAACCAGCCCTTAAAGTGATGAACATTAGTACAAAATTATTGTAATTGACATGGGAGGGTTTGCTTGAGATCAGTGTTTCCAGTGCGGCCGAAAAAAGGGTCAAAAAAGGCCGAAGCATCTGCTTTTGCAAAATTTATGAATGGCCGAGAAAGCTTTCTTATAATAATCAAAAAAGTTTGACCCAGTAGCTAAGATTCATGGTTTCAAATAATACCGTATTTCTTCTAATTGCCGCACATGTGCGCTTATTTTTCAATCACCTGAAAATCGGAAATTTTCAAATTCGATCTAGAGATTTTCGGGTGCTTAACCAAGATCTGAAAAGTGGAATCGGTAGATCTCATGGGAGTTAAGAAAATGCATCAAACAACTTAGTAAAATATTCACTCTGCTCCGAGATATAAGTCTTTAAAGTTAGGGGTGTGCGGTAATTAGAGACTGTGCGGCAATTAGAAGAAATACGGTATACACTTTTATTGATAAAAGGATGAAAAAGATGTTGGTTCAATAAAGGTTCAATCGTTTCCTATCAATTGCTCGCAACTTTATCTTACTTTAACCGTTTTATGGGTTTTTCGACACGGTTGACAGTTAAAATGGAGGATTCTGACATGCAAGGGACCCTCGCGGGGTGTGATTTTGAAGAGCCTATCGCAAGGATTTTTTTATTGGGAGAATTTATACTCATTGATCAAGGCGAGATCAATACTTGATCATGTCTTGATCAAGGTTTTCTGGCAGCAATGTTACATCAAGGTCTCATCAAGGTTTTTTGACTAAAGAAGTTTTGATTTTGTGAACTAACAAGACCCAAATCAAGGTGTTATCAAGGGTTCGAATCTTAGTGATAGCAAACATTATTATTTCTTCGTTTTTTTCATACCCGACCAACTGATAGTACTCCAACCGCTTGGAGAGTACCCCAATCACCAGACGAAAACCGTGATAAACACAAATACCTCAATCCATGGAGGATACGCCACCTGAATACTACCACCCTGGCGCAGCTTTTTAGGTACGATAGTGACCTGAGTAGCAACACTTTGGCATCACTACCTAAGTAGCACACCCTGGGTACCATCGCCTGTCTACTATACCCCACCTAGGTACCACAACCTGATGTACACGGTCGGACCGTTATTTCGCCGCGCCACAATTTCGCCGGACCGTTATTTCGCCGCGTATAGTTATTTGTCCGTAATTGTTCTTTTACCCTGTTAACTATTTTCAACTCGGTAATAATAAATTATTATTATTATTTAATTATTTTTCAACTCCATTAGTATAATCGAACTGGAACATTAAAATCCACCTAAAATCCAAGCTAAAATCCATCATCTCCAATTTGGAGGGCAAGGAATTTTTTTTAGAAGCAAGTTCAATCATTCAATATTTGTGCTTAAAAGAGAGCTAAGATGTTGTACTTGAAGGTTTCGGAGAGATGAACCGACATAAGTTTTTGAAAAACCTTGCGGTAAGCTCTTCAAAATCACACCCCGGGAGGGTTCCTTGAGGAAATTTTCCCTTCTTTCGTCATTTTAGGTCATCTTTGTCATTTTAGGAGTTTTTTGGATTTTCGGAGCGACAATTTTTTACAAACTTCATAACATTTTTTTTGAATTCCCGCATTATAAAGAAGTTACTAACGCATAATATGCGTCGCATATGCACCGAAAAAGGGACTAAAAGCTAACGCACCTAATCTAAGGGGTTGTATTGGGCTTCGATTTTATTAGTTTCGAAATGTGCGAGTTTGAATTTTTTCCGTTTTCGATTTTTTTCGGTTTTTCCGTTTTCGAAATTCCCGTTTTCGAATATTTCTGTGTTCGAGAGCTACTTTCGCGTATTTCTTTTTTCGCAATTTTTTTTTCAATAACATAAGCTTTCAAAATTATTTTTTCCGTATAATTTTTTTATGGAAATATACATCTATGAATATTCTTGTTTGAATTGTCCTGTATTCACAGTTCATCAATTGTCAAAGTATTGCCTTCAAAGTCATTTCAAATGCCTATGCAATGCACTTAGCACTGCCCGTACCAACTTTTTTATGAGTTCATGTCCATTCTTTCATGTCTCTATTTGATAATTATAGGTTATCGATGGCTAACGTTCAGCTCGTTCTCGATTGGAGCAAGAACGGCGCCTATCACCTACACTGAGAACCGCCTGGGGTGCTATGTCTGGACAAAAACCGGCCGAACAACTGAGAAGGATGGAGTCGAGCAAGCATACTTCCGATGTTCCGGGTGCAAATCTGTGAAGGATGCCGATCGAGCTCGCCAAACAAGTATCTCTTCGATTAAATTCAATATGGAATGGATCGATGATGTGGACCAGTACGAGCATATCTGTGAGGCGAAGAAAGTCAACGAGGTATGTTCTGCTGATCTTTTCCTATTTCCACATTAAATGTATTTGTAAGGTCACTGGAATCAACGCCCGCAGAAGCATTCAAGCAGAGCTGGCCGCCGGAAGACAAGAAACAGGAGCTCAAGCCAGAGTAAGAATCGATCGCAAGTTGGTGCAGGATTTTGGAAGATTGCCACAGCAAGGTACATCGAGAACTCGAATCTAATCTAGCTTTGGAATGTATTTAGATTTCAATGCGGTTCGTTCTGCAACTGTGGGAAATAGGTTGCAACAGAAGATGCCCTTTATCGTGCAAATTACCATTGTTGTAGTTGTAGCCAGATACTTCTCTTCGTTTCGGATTGCGGTGCTAACGATATTGGACGGATTTGCTTCATAACCATGCTCTGTAACGATCCTAAAATGCAAAATTGACTAATCATTCAGCAAAAAGGAAAACAAACTTTTCAAACGTGCCATCATGGAGAAATCAAGCTCTTCCTTTACAACCCGACACTGAGAACTGATCGCATCTAGCAGAAACCTTTTCTTCATTGAAGCCTTTCAGCGGTCGGTCTTTGAAATACATCCTACCTTTGTGAACGAATTTGACATTTCCTTGATTTGATTTAGCAGCGTGCGGACGAATAAAGAGACGATCAACCTGAAATAAAAATTTCGAATGCTACAGCGCTAGAAAATAACCAAAAAACATACTGTATTTTCCTGGACAGCCGCTAAAACACCACGCAGCCAATTCGGATCAACGTTCAAGTTAGCCATACTTTGAAGAGATATCTAAAAAATATAGTAACACATAAAACTAGCGCAACAAATACGTAAAGAAATGAGGAGACCAAAAAGGAACTGACGATTGCATAAAATGATTACATAAACTGATATCGCCGTAAAATCAGCCAGAAAAAAAGGTGCTAATTAGAAAAAAAATGACACTTGAAATATCGGCGAAATTTTGTCGCGGCGAAATAATGGTCCACGAAATACGAATGTATTTGTTTCGATCAATAAAGCGTATTTGAACAACAATTAGCACTATTTGCAAGAGGCATGTAAAATTAGGAAAATGACAGAAAATGACCGGTCATTTTAGAAAATGACCGGTCATATGACCGCTTTAGAAAATGACCGGTCATTTCAGCAACTCTACTCTGCGCAACTACACACAACGCTCCATTAGTAGAGGGCGATTATTGTTGGAATCAGTACAATCGGTTTATTCGGTCTTCGATAGTTTCTACTCTCCTTGTTTTATTTAGTTATTATTTGACAAATAGCAGAGGAACAAGCAGCTTTTGTTGTCAGTTCTTTGAAATCAAAAGTTATTTTTCTCAATATTTAGTGCTCTCGCTCTCCTGCTTCCTGCCCTCGCTCATTCTTCCTGCATACCGCTCGCGCCGCCAAGATGGCTTATGTGTCTGTCTGTGTGTCCGGACAAAAATTCCCCTATGCCGTTTGGAAAGGCCGTGTATACCATAGACAAAAAAACTTAATCAAGTTGCGAAAATGTGCACCAAAGAGTGTGATAATTCTTAGGCCAAAAAATCGATAAAAATTTTATCGATTTTTGCTACGAAACGCCAAAGGCCATTTTATAGAAATCGATAAATTTGTCGATTTGGCACACCATGCTTTCATCCCTTGTTGTTTTTTGTGAAACTTATTTTTTTGTGCGAACAGTCTCGCATTTACATTAATGAATCGGATAATACTGGGCCCATATAAAACCGAAGATGAAGCTATTGAACGGAATCAAAAACTACATTACTTTTACATTACATATAGGAAAATCAATTTTTCGACACAGTTGTCAAGACAAAAATCACGGCGCTACTGAAATATAAGCCCCTGTGCCCCCTTCGGGGCGCAGGTGGCTTGGGGTTGAGATGCCTTGGAGTTGAGGTGGCTTGGGGTTGAGAGCCATATATGTGATTTTGAGATAAGTAGTGTGAGCCTTTCGGAAGATGTTCCATTTTCCTTGAAATGGTCAAGTGCTGGAAACCGGTTATTGGGTCACTTCATCACACCGAACACCCATACTCCTACATACGAAAATGATCTACGTGAAAAACTGCACCAGATCGTCTGCTTGTCCCGGTCATTAAATGATCGGTAATTTCTCAGGCTTGTCCATGGACGTGTCCGAAGTGGGGCTAACGGGCTTCCGTTTCGCCCGATTTTTTTTTAAATTTTTTAAAGTTGTAGATTAAAAGCTATGTAAAAGCAGAGAACGTTTTCAGTAAAATGAAATCAGGAGTGGCTTTAGCCCAAACCTTCCTCCCTCCCTCCTGGGAAAAAAAATCTGGCTAAGCTTCTGGCCTTGCCATGTGCCAGCTTTCTTTTCGGAAGCAAACAGAATATATTTTCACCCACTCTCGGAAGTGCTCAAAAATTTAAATTGAAACGAGCTTGAATAAGGGAAGGATATTTTTTTCACAACCAATTAATAATACTTTGTAAAAATAGTGCGCCGCAAGGTTCTAATTACACGGTTTATTAAACTTTTTGGCGCTACCGGGTATACCCCCAAATGAAATTTTTTTGAACTTTTTCAAAACACCATTTTAACCATTTTTAAGCATTTCCTACACGCTGAACACGGTAAAAAAGGTGTTTTCACCTACTTTTTTCTATAAAAAGTCGATTTTTTAAAATCTTGAATTTTGGTATTTTTAGTTGATTTCTGTTTATTATAACTTAGTAAATCAGATGTTGAAGGTACCTTGACCCCAAAAAGATGGAATTTGAACATAGTTTTGTTGACTGGGGCCTACCGCATAAAGAAACTCTGGTATGCATACATTTTTTATGCATCAAGAGTCACTTTCGAGTGATTTGCGTCTAAGGTATGTGGGTGTGCGCATCTCAACCCCAAGCAACCAAGCCCCCTGCGCCCCCGAAGGGGGATGATGAGCGCACTCACTTACCTTACCTTAGACATAATTCCGAGCAAGACTCTTGATCAAAAATGCATTTAGAGGCTCTTTTTGCCCAGCTCCAGTGACCAAAACATGGTAAAACAGTCAAATGGCCGAAATTTCAAAATGCCCAAAACTCAATTTTTTATTGACCAGAACACAAAAATAATGTCTTTTTTGAACTTCTGAGGTGATTTTAGGTTGATATAAGTGTTTGGAAACACTTTTAAAAAAATTCATTTGGGGGGGTATACTCCAGTAGGGTCAACTTTTTCTTATCAGGATTCTTTGCTGTTTCTGCCTGAATAAGCACCTACCAAAGAGCAAATAGCTTCTCCTAGACGGTATTCTAGAGTCAAACTCTGCAGTTTGGCAAACAAGTGGTCATGGTTAAGTACTACTGGGTCTGCTTGTATCAGTTCGTCCAACCCGTGCTTGCTGGCCTTCAATGAAAAATGTTGTGAAAATCAAAACGTTTAAGGGTATGCAAGGCATACCTTGTCCTGAAAGCCCTGTGCCTTGGACGGAATTAGGGATTGTTTGGGAGGCACAGGTTTGTAGGCTTGACCTGTGGCCCGGTAGAGAGCCTACAACACCAAACTTCACTAAAATCAAAGCAGAGACTGAAATACCTACCTGAACCCACAAATGGCGTTCGTTTTCATCATCGGTAGCAAACTTTAGTTCATCCCTTCTTTTATGGCGGTGAAGAAGTGTTTGCCGCCTTGGTTGTAGAGGTCTGGGTCTGGTTCAGGCATGTCTAAATTTCGGTTTAGCAATCTCTCTTTTTCTCAATTGACCAAAAACATCGGGTTTCAGCAACAACTTACAGTCAATCGTAAAGCCATCCAGCTGAATAAATTCTGTAGGATCAGATTTCTTCTCTCTGTAGCTGCACATGGCAAAGGCGTATTGAGACACCTGATCCACAAAATATTATCTTTAAGCAATAAATTGCTGAAATAATCAAAATGCTGACCTGAACAAGGCAAAAAAACCTTCTTTTCCACTTTTTCCAAGCTATCCTCCCAATTCCATAACAATAGCCACAGTATTTTAGATTGGGCGGTTTTTCCACTCTGATCGCAATTCGGATTTTCAACTGGTCAGAACTACTTTTCGGCCTTAAAAACAGCAAAGCGATATATTTTGTTTTGAACAATGTATTGCAAAATGCCCACTTACACCGTCATTTTGTACCATTCGGGGGCTTTGGCACAGTTGGGGGTGGGTTGGATAATCACTTTGCCTAGCTCCTTGTCTTCAAATGACACTATGTTTTTTACCTCAGCATACAACTTGACTTTGACAGTTGGTAGTGGGTGCTTTGTGGTAAAGTCTCCCTGTGTGTCCCATCTGTAATCTCAACTCTAACTAAAGTATCCTAATTTGTTGTGATTTACGATGGCTTAGAGGCTTCCGCATGGTCAGTCTGCAGTTTAGAGCAGCCGTCCACTTCCATTGTGCAATATACTATCCTGTTTGGTTGAATGGACTTCAAGCCCTGCACCTCCATGACCACTACCTTCAATTAGACAAATATTTAAAACTAGATAGGAAACAAAACAAAAAAAGACACCTCCATGTTGAAAGTGAGAATGACATCATGTTTTGTCAAAGTCACCTCGTCATCTGCATTTTCGTTCTTGTTCAAAGACATTGAACTAGTCCTTCTTTTCAAGCTGAAAACTGACTAGCTTGATTGAAAAAAATAGGCAGTCAATTACAAATAATTTTACAGAATAAATCCTATTGACAAAATTTAAAAATGTTTAGTGTTTGTCAGTGTTATTCAACTTGAACATGAACATTTTTTGCTACTCTTTCACATTCTCTATTACTTTTTACTAGTTAAGCAATTTTTTACCCAATTTTGTTTAAAATTTTTTTAAAGGCCTATTAGCAACACATCCGTAAACAGTCTGTTGTAGACTTACGAGTATGTCCCATAACTCATCGAGTTTTTTTTCATTTTTCGCAAAATTTTGCTTTAATGGATTGTATGGATTGTTAGATACCTTGAGGACAAGGAATCAAGCCTGAAATCAGCAATCATCTTCGCCATACTATGCTCTTTCTCTATGACAAAGGACTGAATGCAGTGAAAGCAACAGAAGAGATCAACAATGTTTACGGCTACGAGACCCTGAAGAAAAGAGCCTGTCAATATTGGTTTGCTTTTGAATCTGATTCAGTTGGTTTTGATGCTCTTGCTTTTCATTTAGGTTTACCAAGTTCAAAAATGGGGACAGGACGTGCGAAAACGATAAACGAACTGGCCGATTCAAAAGCAAACCAATATTGACAGGCTCTTTTCTTCAGGGTCTCGTGGCCGTAAACATTGTTGATCTCTTCTGTTGCTTTCACTGCATTCACTCCTTTTTCATTGAGAAAGAGCATAGTATGGCGAAGATGATTGCTGATTTCAGGCTTGATTCCTTGTCCTCGAGGCATCTAAGCACACAAAAAATTGCAACAATCCATTTTAGCAAAATTTTGCGAAAAATGAAAAAACTCGAAGAGTTATGGGACATACTGGTAGTATTCCGAACATTTTTTGTTTAGATTTTGAGTTAGCCGGGGCTATATTTAGGGCTGTCACGCGGGAAATCGAAAATTCAGAAAATTTAAATATCCGTGCCGAGCTCATGACAAGCCCTTATGTGTAATGATCATTAACACTCCGATACTCGAACGGCCACTTTGCTCGGATGGACTCAGAATTTAATGCTAATCATTTTTAGTATATACACTATGGGTGGTTTGATATTTGGAAGTCGGGTAAAAGCGCCATTTTAACATTTACATATTTTCGAACGTTTTGTAACGTGAAAGTGCATTTTTACAAGTCATTTTATTACTGATTGTTGTGAAATTATACCTTTTTAGGAAGAACAGAGAAAGAGCTTTCTAACCAGTGTTTTCATAACTAACACTAACAATTAACGCTAACACTAATTAACTGTTAGTTTAGCAAACTAACACCTGATTTTTCTCGTTTTTCGTGAGGAGAACTGTCGAATCTGATATTTATGACCTTATACCAACTTTTTGCAAGGAATAAAATGCACATTACGGATTTTCAAAAAACCTTCAAAAAGTGAATACCGTATTATCTCTAATGAGTGCCCCGGGGCGCTTATTTTTCAACCCTCCGAAAATCGGAAAAATTTTGGGTCGATCTCGAGATTTTTGGGTGCACAACAAAATCTGAAAAGCGGAATCGGTAGAGCTCGTGGGAGTTAAGAAAATGCAAAAAACAGCTCTGCAAAGTATTTTCTCTGCCCCGAGATACAGACCCTCAAAGTAGAGGGGGGGGCGCTTATTAGAGATAATACGGTAAAACCCAAAATAAACCTAAAACTAACTGTTAGTTTAGTGTTAGTTTAAAACCTTAAACTTATGACGTCCCATTTTGGCCGGCCCCGCTTGCGAAAGTGTCGCTCGTTATAACGACCTCAGTGAATTTTTATTCAAATTTCGAGCAAAATCTGATTTAAATTTTGTCTTAATCTGGTGAATTCTTTTTTAAAAATATTTTTTTTTAAATTTTTAGTGAAATGTTGCGGTGTTTACGCTGGTTTTTATAACTTTTGTGTGATCAACGCTAAGAAGCTACGCGGGAAATCTGTAGAGCTTATCAACCATATTATAGAGGCTTTAGCAAGCACGAAATTACACGGTGTCCCAAGAAATTTGAAACACTTTGAAAGGCCATAACTTTTTTTCTAGATCGGATTCCGAAACTCTGTAAACGCCAATAGACTTAGAAAAAATTTACAATTTTTGGTGTATAATGTCAAAAACACCATTTTCCAACATTTTGCTTGGTCCCTTGTGGCTTGGGCCTTGCCATTCATACAACATCCACAGACCAGGACACATACCACAGGGGGACCAAGCAAAAATGTTAGAAAATCGTATTTTTGACATTATATACCAAAAAAATTGTATATTTTTTCTAAGTCTATTGGCGTTACAGAGTTCCGGAATTCGATTAAGAAAAAAATTTATGGCCTTTCAAAGTGTTTCAAATTTCTTGGGACACCCTGTAATAGAACTGTGCTAGCAATTCAAATATTCTTTCCGGGTAACTAAGGCTATAGACAAATAGGACAAAGAGGCAAGGGTTCTTACACTGCTTGTGCACGGTCAGTGTCTTTGTTCACCCACAATTTGTCACTTTATTGATCTGACAAACATTTCACAGTCGACTCTCGGTACAACTGCTGGTGAGTAGGTATTTGGAAGATAACTTCTGTTAAAACGACCCGGGTTTGATTGGCCCCTGTTATAATGAGAGTTGACTGTACTAGTAAAGGAAAGGATCAGCACAAAAACTCTAAATAACGCCCAGCGCATAAACTTTAAAAAAAAAGCTCTATATAACCTCCGCTCGTTATAACGTCCCATTTTGGCTGGTCTGTAAAACTGTATACTAAAAATGACCAGCATAAAATTCTGAGTCCATCCGAGCAAAGTGGCCGTTTGAGTATCGGAGTGCTAAAAAAATCTATAAAAGTCATCAATAAAATTAAGTTAACAGAATTTTCAGCGGTAAAAAATCGCCTAATTTAAAATTTAAGATATAACACCAATAAGAAATAATCGAAAATGTGAAAAATCCACAATAAATGCTATGTTAATTCTACTGCTATTACTTCTATTGTTTACAAAAAATAAATAAAACCATAGTAGGTCAAAACTGAACAATAGTTTTTATGCTTGAAAAAAGTTGGTTTTTTGTAAATAGTCCAAACTAACTTTCCAATAGATTAGTTCAACAAACAATATAAACTTAAAAAGTCACTGTTTTTCTAGTAAACTTAAAAAAAATTAATTTTATTATAGTGGTTAGTCTTTGTGTATTATTTGAAAATAAAAAAAAATGTCTATGACTATTATTAGGACATAGGACAGTTCGCATCGATGCGAACTGTCCACTTAGTTATGTTTTGATGACAATACCCATTTTTGACTAATTTTTTTTATTCTTAGCCATCCTAGTAACAAAATTTTATCAGGAATCTGAATCCAAGCGGAATTCAAAAAAAGCTCGGTTGTTGAGAAATAAGCTAAAGTTGGAAAAAGACAGTATTCACCTGTATTTTCCAACTTTAGCCTATATCTCATCAACCGAGCTGAAATTCCCGCATTCAATAACTGATTACTAGGATGGCTAGAATAAAAAATTAGTCAAAAATGGTATTATCATCAAGCTAATAAAATGGTCAGTTCGCATCGATGCGAACTATCTTTACCTATTATTACTCCCACACTACCGTATTTCCTCTAATTAACGCCCCCTTGATTCAAAATCGTGTTTTGGCATTGTGTTTTGACCCACTTTTTGATCACTTCTCTCAGGCAAGTTACCAACCATTTAATAGCTCATCTTTCTGGCTACAAAATGGGTGGTAACTTTCCTGAAGAAGTGATCAAAGGGTGCTGCCAAAACACGATTTTGAATCAGGGGTGCGTTAATTAGAGGAAATACGGTATTTTCTAAGATTAGTCTTAATCATCAAAAATAATAATAAAAGTGCACGCTTTTTGTATGAGCCGGTTGGAATGGAAGTAAAGTTTCACCTGTTGAACAAGGACAGGTCTTCGATGCTGCGCGATCTGAACAAATGCATTACTTGCACTACTCTTTCTGAACCTTAGCCACTGAAATTTGTTAAAAGAAGCACCCAAACGAAAAAAGAACACACACAATGGTTAATAGAAAATTAAAATTGAAATAATTGTTAGTTGCTGGTCAAATTAGGATGGAAATTTAAGGACAGAAAAACTAAATTAGTACAATAAAAGAACAAAGGTTCTGGGGCAAGTTTTTTTTGGCGTAAAAGTGGCAATGTCGCATTTCCACCAGTATTGTAAACACCACACCGACAAAAAAAACGCAGTTTTAAGTGCAGCAGCGGCATAGAACGGACAAAAAATTAAAGGCATCTGGCACCCCGCACCGACGAAAATTGCGCCACAGGGCGCCGCATGTACAGTCAAACCTCGATATAACGTACCCCTTGGGTCGGTCCCTTCAATAATAAACTCCGTCAAACTAACCCCCGATATAACGTACCCCTTGATATAACGTACCCCTGGGACCGGTCCCCAGGGGGTACGTTATATCGAGGTTTGACTGTATAGGACAAATCTTTAAATTTCAGTTTCAATTTCTTGTTTAAAGCTTATAAAAGTTTTAAAATCAGATTTACAAAACCAAACACAATAAATATTGTCTTATTTACTGTCGTAAACAAATAAGTAGACACACGAAATTCGCCGTGGAATTCAGTGCTGTAAAGACATCCGTGCTACAGTCAAACCTCGATACAACGTACCCCCTGGGGACCGGTCCTAGGGGTACGTTATAACGAAGGGTACGTTATATCGGGGGTTAATTTGACGGAGTTTATTATTGAAGGGACCGACCCAAGGGGTACGTTATATCGAGGTTTGACTGTATTTGAAACCTCGAATCTTTAGAAATTTTGAAATTTTACTTCAAAATCTTTATTTTTGGTGCTCAACACCTAATACTGGATAAAATGGCAATTTTTTACTAAAAATTATGCCCTTTATTTCAAAATTTCGAGTTGAGAACACTGCTTGAAAACTTTTTTGGTTCGATCCACCGTGTACCAATATTCGTTTTCTTTGAGGGACCAAATCTGTCAGATTTCTGAGTAGACCAGAATATGCTAAGACAGATTTAATCGTGTGTGCCAAACTGCCGAAAAATAAAAAAAACACGTGAAAATTGAACGTTTAGAATTCGAAAGTAGGACGAAGAGGGGGAACACACAGTCTACTCTCGACAAACCGGCACCCTTGAAGAACAGACTGGAGTGTCGAGAGTGCCGGTTTTCCGGGAGTATCTCATTTCTTCAGTTTAGTCCGCATCAACACTGTAACAAACATTGAGCAATTTTGAAGAAATCGGTTAGTTTGCTCTGTTTGCGGGCAAGGCACTCGTCCAACTTGTCATTGCAGTTGAGAATGGCAAGCAGAAAAATTGACGGAAATTTAAAAAATATTCAAAAAAAGTTGGCGGTAATGAGAAAACTGTTGCTAAATAGAATGGTGCCGCATTTATCGAGAGTAATTTAATTGGACGGCATCGAGCTTGGGGTTTATCGGGTGCCGGTTCATCAAAGGTAAGTTTTGTGGACCTTCTTTGCTGGCCAACGCTGCCCAAGGTGCCGCTTTACTGGAGGTGCAGGTTTATCAAGAGTGGACTGTACAGGGTGTTTCAAGAAATTCGCTGGTTTTGAAATGGCTATAACTCTTTTTGTTGATCGAATTTTGAAATTCTGTAAACGCCAATCGTTTTTTCTCGCCGACAATATTTGTTTTTCATATCTAACTCAAAAAATTTTTTTTTGAAAAATTTCACTTTTTTGCCTTGGTCCCCCCTTTGGTCCAAAAATCACCATTTTTGGGAGTCTGGTGGCTTACAAATATCTACTTAATCCAAAAAGTCAAGCTTTTAGTTCAGCAAACTGCTGGAAAATTGAGTTGGAAATATTTTGACATAGTCGTGTGCAAGGGTTGGAAAGGGTGGAAAAGCGACAGTAGGAAAAATTGTTGCCAGTAATTGGTGAATAGGTCAAAAAAAGAGCACCCAGTCAAACCAATTGTTTACCTTTTGATTGTGAATGAGAATCTGAAAAGCAAATGTAGAAGTTCCAAATCACAGAAAACTTACAATAATTACAACTAAAACAAAAGCACTAAGAGAAAGTTTTAGGAACCAGAAAAATTGCCTTTCTAAAGACTAGAAACGCTAACCGAATATTGCTTTTTCCAAAAACTTATCAATAGCGAAAGAAATGAGAAAATTATTTAGAGTTAAAATTGCTTGAGAAGGAGGAGGATTTTGCCAATAACTAGCAAACCTTTTTATTCATGCAAATTTTTAGCAATTTATTAATTTTTATTAAAGAATTTCTTAAGTTTTTAAGCTAAAAGCTGATGGGTGCAGGGGTTCGATCACGAATTTCTAAAATAAAGGCAATTTAAAGGAATTTTCACCAAAATAAAGGCTTAACTTAAAGGCATGTTGTCCCTATGCTTCAAACCCGACAAAAATCAACAAAAAAACAACTTTATTGACGAAATACATATTTTTCTCCCCCTTTCCTGCTTTCAACAACTCTTTCTGCCCAAGAAAGTAGTCATAACTTTCATAACATTCGTCAAAATGTGCCTTTATTTTCAAAAAAAATTAAAGGCAAAATTTTCAAATTAAGGGCAATGCCTTTAATTAAGGGATATAATCGGACCCCTGGTGAGCAAGTGTCACCGAGCTGCTAAGAAAGTTTTGTTATAACACCAAGCAACCAACGCTTAACATGATATTTGTAAAACAACAATGAAGTAATTTTATGCACTAATTTTTTGACAACCTAATAGGATTGCACCTTGCAGTAAACAATAAGTTTTGAACGAAGGACGTCTCATATGAGATGATGATCATCCTTAAAATGCTTTTTATGAGTGAACCTATGCAAAATTGCTAAATTAGCAGAAGATGGAGTATACAGTCGCACCTGGATAACCCGACACCCCGTAAGTTCGTTCCCGCCTTGGGTCCGGCACTTATTTTACCTCGGTTTTGAAATCTTCTGCCAAATGTGATTCGCCAGTCTATTCCAAAATATCGCAGGGATTCTTATTTTGCCGGTCGTTTTCCCAAAATCTTTTATTTTTGATATAAAGACCCGCAGACCTCGATAACCCGACACAGATTTTCAAAGGGTATCGGGTTATCGAAGGTCCGGTCTTTATGCAAAATAAAGATTTCAAATCGAGGTAAAAAGTGTCGGACCCAAGGCGGAAACGAACAAAGGGTGTCGGTTTATCCAGGTTCGACTGTAACAGGCTGAAACGGTGAACCCACAAAAAAAACCCATTTTTTATTTTTCTGATGAATATATGGAAAATCAAATTTTATATGACCGATAATATTTTTTTGGCTAGGTAAATTTTATCTATCAG
Organism: Ditylenchus weischeri; assembly: GCA_029231635.1. Taxonomy (NCBI): domain Eukaryota; kingdom Metazoa; phylum Nematoda; class Chromadorea; order Rhabditida; family Anguinidae; genus Ditylenchus; species Ditylenchus weischeri. The sequence continues at coordinate 46,027 of JAMRYI010000875.1, read as the reverse complement.
ATGAAATCGTTCGGTATCAAACTGATCAGCCGTATTTCATCTGATAGATAAAATTTCGCCCACTAATTTCTTAAAAATGCACACTAATTTTTTATTTGCAATTTTCTCTACATTTTTCTTTGAATTTTTTAAAACTTTTAGCGTTATCGTGCAGCCCAAGATCTCAGCTTTCTAACGAGCTATCAAACTCAGATATCTAGATACAAGAGACATCAGGCGCCTATATCGTATTTTGAAATTTAAATATAAATCCACTTTTCACTATAAAGGGCAAAATCTCAATTTTTTTCGCAACAATCTTCAAATCTAATTGCGAAAGGTCCTCCGCCATTGAGAGAGCTTTCGAATGAGTATAAACATGCAAATAAAATTATTACACTAAAAAAGGTTTTTCCTTGTGACCAAATGGGCACTCATAAGATTAACCCTGAAAACCACCACTTTTCACTTTCAAGGGGCAAAATCTCAATTTTTTTCACAGCAATCTTCAAATCTGATTGCGAAAGGTCCTCCGCCATTAAAAGTGCTTTCAAATGAGTATAAACATTCAAATAAAAATATTACACTAAAAAAAGTTTTCCTTTGTGACCAAACATGTACTCAAATGCGTTACCCACCCACCCGTCCCAAATACTATATAGAGATTTAGGGGTTGAGACGAAACAACTCCTATTTTTTAAACCCCTAAATTTTATCAGTTCTGAAATTATTCAATAAAGTTCGATAGCTCGTTGGAAAGATGTGATCTTGCGCTACACGATCATGTTAAAAATTTTAAAAAATTGACACAAAAATGTAGAGAAAAATGCAACTATAAAATATGCGGGCATTTTTAAGAAATTAGCGAGCAGAATTAAATATTACCCAAAGCTGATTGTGGCTGTCTCAATTAGACATTCATCAGCCTTACGAATTTTTGAAAATAGGTTATTTTTAACGGCAATAATCTGTTTTCGGCACCAAATACAAAATTTCTGACACTAAATTCATTAATTTTGGCAATAAATTTTTAATACTGAATGTTCTCGATGCTCTTTCAATCATTATTTTTGGTTAATGATTGAAACGCATTGATTTTGGTCTTCAACATTGATCTACAGTCGACGCCCTATAAGATACGGTGGTTACACGTCGACCCTGAAATGGCGCTTTTTCTGCCGGAAATTTGAAAAAGTTTTTGTTTTCGGGGGTTTTCTTATTATTTTTTTTGACCGGCGTGTAGCCCAGGATCTCAGCTTTCTTACAAGCTATCAACTGACTGAATGAGATTTTCAAAAGTTGGAGGAAAAGTCTTTGAACAGAACAAATTTTCCAAAATTTGGTCCCTTTAAAACCTTTTCTTCCAACTTTTGAAACTGATTGGTCAGTTGATAGCTTCTAAAAAGTTGAGATCTAACGCTGGTCAAAAAAAAGTAATAAGAAAACCCCGAAAACAAAAGCTTTTTCAAATTTCCGGCAGAAAAGTGCCATTTCCGGCAGAAAAAGCGCCATTTCAGGGTCGAAAAGTATTTCAACCATAAGATACAAACCAACCTCCCCTTGGGTCCGACACTTTTTTTAACCTGCTTTCGGAAATGTTTTGCCGAATGTGAATAGTCAGTCTAGTCGGAAATATCGCAAGGATTCCGATTTTTTACCAATCGTTTTTGCAATCCACAATAGTTTTGCCAGTAAAGACCCGCGACACTCTCTATGAGATACACCTAAATCTTAAAAAGGCGTACTTATAGACAGCGTCGCGGGTCTTACTGGTAAAACTATTGTGGATTGCAAAAACGATTGGTAAATCGGATTCCTTGCGATATTTCAGACTGGCGATTCACATTCGGCAAACATTTCAGAAATCAGGTTAAAAAGTGTCAGACCCAAGGCTGGAGCGAACTTTAAGGGTGTATTTTATAGAGAGCGTCGACTGTACTCAAATGTAGCCCTGCTTCCTGGCGTCATTTTCAGTATATGGTTGTATATGATCATGAAAAAATTGCAAAAAACGTCAGTTCCAAAATAGTACCAAAATACCAAAATACAAAGTACTGTTTTCTTCCTTGGTCAAACCTTCGCAAGTTACCCATATTTCTGAAGTGATTTTGCTGTTGATTTTTTTATCTGATTCCTCATGAAACTCTCACTTTAGAAAGTCCCTTAACGCGTTGACAAATAAATTAAATTGATGGAGGTTGAGGCGATATAAAGCTGAGTACGCATTATTTTGGATGGTTTCCTTTCATTTTGATGGTCATTTCCTTTAAATTGCAAAATTAAGGCAGTTGGTGACAGCAAAGCAGTGATGGAAATAATTTCAATCGATTGCTCGACACTTTCCACCCCTGAAGACGGTGAACTTGATGGACCGTCTGCGTCCACGGTTGTCCCCCCACCAATTCAAAAAATTTTCCTAATCATTGAACTTTTGTACGGATTTTTTAACTTGGTTTCTATCAAAACCATACCCAAAATTAAATTCTAGGTCTTGTTTTGTTAGAAACCAAGTTGAAAAATCCGTACAGAACTGCAATTGGCGGGGACAATTTAGAACGCACGGGCATGGTCCTTTAATAAAAAGTGAATAAGGTGTGTAACTAGGGGGATTAATTAATCTACGACCCTAGACGGTGTGCAAAAAATGATTCGGTGCCGAAAACTAATTAACACTAACTTTTTTAGGATAAGACTACTCTGAAAATATCACTTTGCTAAACTGTTTGTCAGTACCGACTATGGAAACACTGAAAACAGAAAATTGCATTAAAAAAAGGTTTGCATCCAACAAGCTGTCCACACCATCACCAACACTCCAAGGGATAATGCTGCCCTAGCAATAGCTGAAACCACTGACTAACCTGGATCGACTCTTGCCCTCTTTCTTCCTGCCTCCTGCACCACTCTGACCTCCTCTCGGAGCTACAGGCACTGACTCCAGGTTGGAAATGAGCAGATTTATGGATTGTCGAACCTCATCAATGAACAAGGTCTCCATGTCTTTTACCACAAATTTGGGCATGATTCTTTTAAGCTGAAATTGGTTGAATTACTTGAACTCTACAAAAACATGGATTCACCTTGGGAATTTCACGCAATGTCTCTTCTCTGGTAGCCACTTCTCTGAATTTTTTGTTGGTATGTATAGTTTTATTATGTCACAATTACAAACCTTCTAATAGCAGCTGCCTGAAATTGGGAACTTTTTACAGTGAATTCACAGTTAATTAGTTAATTTGTTGCCTGTTCATCGGGGTTTTCCAGCTGGAGGGCATTGAAAATAATCTGATGCTCAAACTTTTTCACGTTTAAAATAAACTGGAACATTTCATAGAGCTGCTCTTTGGACTGGATTAGATCTGCGTTGGCTTGGTTGGCTCCTCGTAATCTTCCCCTGCAACAAAAATTTTTTATTTTATTTACAAATGTCGTTTTCCGTATTCAAGATTTTGTTTCGAAAACCGTATTTCATTCACTCCTGATCATAATTAAGCTGTCTTAAAAAAGAAAGTAAAACCTAAAAAACATGTGGTACTTCTAGCTATTACCAAAACGCTCTTTTCTATTATCAAAATTGAATTTGCATGGAATTTTTGTTGAACTACCGTAAATACTCTAATAAACGGGCCCCCTACAGTTAACCATTTTCAAATTTCTTTTGCTTTTTAACCCTAACATTGTTTATTTTTAAAACTTGCGACCACTCATTTTGTAGAGTTTGGAAACTCTACAAAATGAGTGGTCGTCGTTTAAAAATAAACAATGTTGAGGTGCAAAACAAAGAAAATAATTAACTGTAGGAGCCGTTTATTAATATACAATAATTTTTCTCGTTGACACATAAACGTGTAGCCCTGGATCTCAGCTTTCTGATACGCCATCAAACTTCTGTAAAATATTTGAAAAATATATAGATTTTAGTATTTGGATGAAGTAACTTTTTTGACCAAACCTATAAAAAACATGCCTAACTCATGCCGAAAACTCATACCGCTTTTTTTTTAAAGAAGCACCAAGGGATTTCTTTTAAAGGAACCACTAAATAAAAACCACTAAATATTTATAAATATTTTACTGAAAGAAGATATTTTGTTGGAGAGCTGAGATTCAGATTTGAATAAAAAAAGTTTCTGTACAAATTAGAGAGAAAAAATTTAAAAAAATGAAAATTTTGCTACTAAAAAGGAATGATTAGTGCTAGAAATAAAAAGTATTACTCAAAAAAATAATTTTTCGTGCCAAAAAACACCAAGAGGTTGCTTCTGTAGTCAATGGTGGGGCGAGAAATAATTGGCGAAATTCTAACTAAATTACCTACCTGGCTTGCCTATTTTGCACCGCATCTTCATCCCCTTCATGATAAGGTCAAACTTGGACATCCAGCTGGTCAGCACTGTTTCCTTACTCAATCCATCGATCTCAGGCAGGGACCGGATGCGCTTCTCTACATTGCACCTGAACACTTCCCGAAAATCGTGAGCGGAGAAGCCACCAGCCTGGACCACTTTGGCTACTCTCTCACTTTTGAGGAAAATCTCAAAGTAGGACTCAATGGCTTTGGTGAATGCTTCATCTGCGGGTATTTGCGTTTCCCCTTTTAGGAAGGACTAAAACTTATAAATAAAAAAGAATATAGAATTGATAAATTTACTTGAAATCTGTCCTTCATCCTGGCCAACTCCTGCTTGGTCACTTTTAGCTGGCGTCTAGCCATGTCTGTAGGTTGTTTGGCATTGAAATGGTAGGCTATGCATTTGGCAACGAACACATAAAGTTGCAAGGTTCTTTTGCGTTCCTCCTCCTCTTCTTCAGCTCTTCAAACAAAAGATTATTGCAGTCACATTGGCTGATACCAAATTAATGCCCCCAAAATCGGGTCACATACCCCTGTTCCATACCATGAGCGTGCACTGGCAGGTGACGTTGGTGGGCAATTTTTTTGTTTTATTTATTGTTAGGTCCACTCTTTGGAGCTTAGCTTGAACTCAGTATTTTTTGTTCTTTTGAAATTGAAATTTCGGAGATTTATTCAAATGACTTTATTTTTTAAATTGATAAAGATTTGATAAAAGAATCGGTCCAGTCCGGTGCCAAAAACAGATTGGTCCCCTGTTGATTTTCACAAAAAACAACAGGGGGACCAACTTTTTGGCACCAACTCTACTAGAGCCAAAGAATCGATTAAAGATTTTATAGCTTTCGTTTTCTATAAAAAGTCGTTCAGTAATTTATTTTCGGTGTCTTTTTTGAGTTACTATATCTATAAAATAGCAAAAACGGAAACCCATTTTAAAAACGAGAGGCAGGCATCCCCTCTTTTGGTGTCACGTGCCCCAGGTTTTTGGGGGCTCTTGTGCCACAGTTAATTTGGTAGAGGATAGGGGGAAGTGCCCTAGGGCAAGTGGATTGGGAGGGAGGGGGCTAGCAGGGGCACATCACCCTATTCATTTGGTATCAGCCATTGTGGGTTATACGCCTCGGTTGGAGTTTCTTTGATTTTTACGACTATTATTGCCATACGCATCTAATTGAGACGAAACTCTCAGACAAAACCCGTTGCTCTGAAGACTTTTTCACATCATAAAAACTCACTTAATTCTTTCCAGTTCTTCTTTGCTCAGTTTGCCCATGCCATCATTGCCTGTTACATGAGCACCTGAACAGCACTGGTCACTACCTCAACACAAAAACCCAAGTTAAAGCGTCTGACCGGCTGTTTCGTTAGACATGTTGTCTCCCCCTCCTGGTCCACACATATTGTCTGCCTCGTCTTCTGATAGATCCTGAGACGATTGAGCTGTGTTCATCAGACCAGATGTGGCTCCTGGCCTTGGACTGATGCTGTTGTTGTTGGTGACCACACTTGACGGCTTCTAAACACATCAATAATCTGTATTAGTGATCAGCAAGGACCACTGACTTTCCTGGATGGAGTGCCAGCCACCCTGAAAGATCCCTGCTGTTGCCGCCTATGCATGTTTGAACTGTCGCTTCGTTTAAGTGAATTTGCCTGACTAATACTGTTTTCCGAAGAAACGGGAGACTCAGCCCTAGGACTAGTGGCAGAGCCGTGAAGCACATGGTGGTGAAAACTCTTTGGCACTCCAAGTATCTGCAATTGTGGTCAAGTTAATTTGTGAAAAAGTCAGAGAACGGACACTTACTGCTGAGACATTGTCGTTCTCCACAGCTTCGTGGTAATGGTGGTTGTGCCTGTCGTCATCTTCGTCGCTACTCGACGCACCCAACATCTGCAATAGTGATGAGATTGTAGTGTACAGTCAACTCCCAATTCAACGACCCCTGAAGGGACCCCCTTAGGGTCAGACAAGGGTTTAAAAAGTTGAGGTAAAAAAGTGTCGAAGACTAGGTGGGAACGAAGCTTTTAGGGGGCTGTTAAATCGGGGGGTTGACTGTATTATTTTTTCGAAAATGGCACTTTGATATCCAGTACATCCGAAAAATAATAATATTCACAACAGATAGAATGTGAGGGGTATATTGTCCAAATGAGGGGTCCAAATGAGGGAGAGCAAATAAGTTTTGACAAAAATATTCGGAGTTGCCCGAATTTACACCCTGTATATAACACGCAAATAAATTGATAGCACATGTATAAAAGTAAAGATACAAGTTGTCTGAAATAGTTTTAAGGAAAAAATTGCTTGAATATTTTTTTTCAGCTGCAGCAAGCAAATCTCCATTTTGAAATAGCCTTGTAAAACTTCATCCTCCTCTTTCCTCCTAAATCTATCAATAATGCATAAATGAGCATGTCTTGTCAGACTACTAAAATCCCCGCCACCACAAAAAGCGAAAGAAACTCAACACCTTTGAGTCGTTTCTACCTCCCTCCACTTCCAGTAACAACCAAAAACAGCTATGGCAGTAGCAGCAGCCAATTAAGTATTTTAACGAAGGATGTGAACACTGCTCACACAATTTAATTTACGGCCTACTTAAGTCGCACCTTGATTAGTCTGCGGGACTAAATGTTTTCAAAAATTTTACCGGTGCCTAAGTAAGCCAATACTGGATTAGTCACCTTCACTTTTTTTTTTAAATTTCAGTCCCAATTGCGACACAACGAAAATCGACTCTTAATAAATCTCAAATCCCAAAAGGTTATTCTTTGAAATAAAATTTTTTGCAACAAAAGCTTGCAATAAAAGACCAACTTTAAGTACAGTCAAACCTCGGTTATCCGCACTCCAGTTATCCGCCACCCTCGGTTATCCGCACTCCAGTTATCCGCCACCCTCGGTTATCCGCACTCCAGTTATCCGCCACCCTCGGTTATCCGCACTCCAGTTATCCGCCACCCTCGGTTATCCGCACTCCAGTTATCCGCCACCCTCGGTTATCCACTCCAGTTATCCGCCACCCTCGGTTATCCGCACTCCAGTTATCCGCCACCCTCGGTTATCCGCACTCCAGTTATCCGCCACCCTCGGTTATCCGCACTCCAGTTATCCGCCACCCTCGGTTATCCGCACTCCAGTTATCCGCCACCCTCGGTTATCCGCACTCCAGTTATCCGCCACCCTCGGTTATCCGCACTCCAGTTATCCGCCACCCTCGGTTATCCGGCACTCCAGTTATCCGCCACCCTCGGTTATCCGGCACTCCAGTTATCCGCCACCCTCGGTTATCCGGCACCTTAAATATACTTCATTTGGCTGAGATTGGCTTATTCTCTGACAGCTGACCCTCCACTTATCCGGCACCCTGAGGCCGGTCCCCAGGGTGCCGGATAACCGAGGTTTGACTGTAGTATAATTTTTTTGTGTAAAAATAGGTAATTAAGTTTTGGAGCAGGAAGGTTTCTCGTCAAAAAAGTTTTTTTAGATTGCTTCTACCCCAAAAAGTTTGAGCATCGACAACTACCTTTTGCTTTTTGGGCTTCGGATTCGGTGCTGGAACAATGCTGATATGAGTCTAGTACAGGACTCTCAAACATCCTTTATTATTATTATTATTCAATATTAATAAGCACTTTATAAAATAACACTTCTTAAAGGGGCATGCTCACCTGTTCAAGCCAATTCATATTTTTTTCCTAATCATTGAACTTTAAACTCAAACAACGCTTAGAATTTTATTTTAGGTATAGTTTTGTTAGAAGCCAAGTAGAAAAATTTATACATAAGCTCAATTATCAGGAAAATAAATTGAATTGGCGGGGACAAAATTTGAACAGGTGAGCATGACCCTTTAACGAAATATGACCAATGTCCTTTATTTTAAAAATTTAAGTTGAGAGCCCTGGTCTAGTACATGATTCATAAAAAAACTTTACAACTTTAGAGTGTAATATTTTTGAATTTCAGGCTCTCCTTTTTGGATAACCTTGCTCTGTAACTACCCAAGTTTCACACTCTTGATACAAGAGTGTGAAAGTCTCGAACTTTTTAGAGGTAGGATTTAGCCAGGGTTCACCTACAGGTCTGCATGCTCGCCGAAAATATTTTTTTAAATTAACCACTACCACGCAAGATTAAAAAGGAGGGTGGAAGCAAAGAGAATGTTATTATATGGCGGCCTTTGGAGCAGACACAAGAAGAAGCCAATATACTAGTAGCTGACACAAACATACAAAGCAGCCACAGGAATAATGCATCCTCCAATACATATATATCTTCTTTGGAGCTCAACAATTCCGCCGGGTAGAATGAGGGGCTTGTTTTGTTGTTCAATTCCTCATCTACTAAATCTCACCGTGTGCGTTTTCTCTTAAAGAATATATTAAAAAACAGCCATGGAGATTTGGAGGGACTATTTTGGTTAAATGCAATATCAATACCGGGTCTTTGGAATATGTGTTACAGGTCATGGGCATAAAATATTGGGCGCTAGTATAGAATACCCTCCCTCTAAAATCAGACCTTCTAAAAATCGTTGAAACTACCCTTTGGAACAACAAGTTTAGGCTTAGCCCTTAGGCTTAGGGTAGGCCAGCGTGTGGACGTTGTGACTAATAAGTGTTTTACGCACTTTTTCTGGGGTCTGGAACATATATTTGGGTGCTCTTCACTTAAGTTTTAGAAGGCATAAGTTTGGGGGTATTCTATACTAGGGTCGAATATTGTTGATCAAAATACTAGTATTTCGGTATGACATTAATATAGGGCTGCGACCTGTATTTTAAAAAAAGTTGGGCTCTATACGTGTTCATGCGGACGCCGAAAAATACGCCTTGGTCCCTCTGTTGATTTTTTTTGCAAATCTTTTCTTTTCTAATATTCTCGAAAAACAATCAATTTGCAGAGGTTTTATTGGGTTGATTCATAATTAATGCGGATTTTTGTTGCCTTATGATTCTGTTTTTCACGAAAAAACAACAGGGGGACCAAGGCATATTTTGGACACGGATTCTCCACTAGTGTCCAAAAAGTACATTCAAATGATCTTGGAGACAATTAAGAAACAAATTACTTTTTTGAAAAAATCAGCTTGGGGACCAAGGCGAAGATTGAATTTGTTGCGAAAACACAACAGGGGGACCAAGGCATATTTTTTGGCGTCCGCATGAAAACGTTTAGAGCCGCCATTTGCATGAACCTGCCTAGTGCTGCACAGCCTTAGAGCATCGCTCAAAAACTAGGAGTTTGTTGTAATGAAAGAGCAAGAAAGCGGCAAACAACCCACAGACAACTGGCTAGCAAGCAATCTGCCCAAGTGGAAGAGCACTAATTGAAAGCACAAAACTTTTCTTCCACCATGTTGCTGGTGGTTTACTGATTGTTGCTTGTTGGCTAGCTATCTTGAGCCAACCATTATTTCCTCTCAACTATTTAGGAGAAAGACAAAGGGCATGCAAATTAAAGCAAGTATTTTGGGAGGCACACCTTTACGGCCATCCTTTTTGTAGCTACTTTTGAGTTTGTAGGTTTTCTATATGTTTGGACACCTACCAAAAAATCATTTTGGTCACCCAAGTTAATTTTGAAGATTTTGTAGATTACAAATTTTGTATATTTGTAACTTTATAGGTTCGAAAATACGCGAAAAATCATAAATAAGAAAAATTAGTTGAAAAAATTTCAGATCTGGACTTTCACCACAGATATAGCGGGACTCTGGAACGGGATCCCGTCCTTAACCTTAAATAAAATTGCCACTTTGTAAAATTGCCACAAAAATTTCGTCTTTGGCGCACAAGTGCACAAGGGCCTACCCTTTGCCTAAGCACAATCCCAAAACAACAGCGACGAAACGTTATGTGAATTTAAAAAGTTTAATTTCCATTAATTTAAAAAAAATGATTAAAATTGCTGCTAAAAATACTTTAGCCAAATATACCTTAATTAGCTGCAAACATATTTGAATGATCAAATACGAACAAATCACAAGTTCAGCCAAGCATGAAAAACATAGACATGCAAAAGAGGTTAATAATTAAGTTGAGCAGATAAAATACAACCAAAACAAAGACTTTTGAAATCATAAAGCAATTTTTGTAGCAAGGCTCGACCACTTCTTGAAAAATAACTTTGAAACTGATTTGTATAGCGACATTTAGATTTTAATATATTTTTGTCTCCCACGTCGAAATCGTTTAAAATCATCATTTATGATCGAAAATCAGCAAAATCGCTAAAAATGCTGATTTTTGGTTTGTGTGTTACACCCAGGGTGGCCATAATGCCCTCTTTGGAGGGCAAATGCCTCTTTTTGAAATTTTCGCCCCCTTTTTATTTGACAAAAAGAGGGCAGAAAATTGCAAACGCGAGTAAAAATTCTACATGGACGGAATGCTTTACTTGTTGTGTTTGCCACTTTTTGTTGTTTTCTTTTTTCTGGATTTGATAACCACGTTTTCGACTACTTCCTCTCTAAGAAAGATCTTCTGAAAAAAGCAAAATCCAGCGAGAAATATGATTGGTATGAATGAGTTAGTTTCAATGTTATATGTCCCGATTGTTTTGCTCTAGTGAAATAAGAAAAATTCTGAAAGTGTCGTTTTTGCAATTTTTCGCATGTTGAACTAGTTTAAGTGTTGCGTAGTAGAAATATTCATGATGCCCCTCTTTTCCAAAAAATGATATGGCCACCCTGGTTACACCACCAAAAACACGGAAGAGGATGTCTTTCTGGCCAGCTTCGAGCTCAAAATCCACAGTGAGACTACGACTTAAACTAAAAAGGTGTGCGCACTTCCAAAAAAAGTTTCGTTCGTTTTTGCTATGAGTTTACGTTTGAGACATCAGCCACTAAACTAGGTAAGCATCAAAAATTTATGAAAATTTAGGCAACTACACTAAAATTCGAATCTGAGAAATACATGAAATACAAATACCAGAAAAAAGATTGCCAGTTACAGGAAAAAAAGAGGTAAAAAATCTATCGAATGAGCACATTTCCAACAGCTGACCATTTGCAAGTCAAATAGATGCAGGCGGCAGCTCACACCCACAAAAGTGTAGGCGTATTTTTAATTTGGTTAAGGTCACACCGCCAGTTTTCCCAAGCAATAGCTCAAATTGGAATTGAAATAGAGGAGCAGTAAATAATCTGCAGCATAAAACATCCTACACAACAACACCATCAACGCCCCCCCCCAAACTCGGGAAAGCAACGAAAGATGATGGCCAAGACAAAACACCTCTTCCTCCTCTTTGCTGCCAGTTAATATCGACGAATAGCAAGCCGTTTATTCCATTTTTGGAGCAAAGACATCAATATGTGAGGGTAGAGAGGAGGGGGAGCATGGCCAGCAAAAACGGCCAGTCGCCAAAGAGTGGAATTAAAATCGATATGTTAGCAGAGCAGCAGTCATTTTTGAAGCCATATAGATAGCTCCTGCTACACTTTTGCGACAAACACCCCTTTTGTGCTAATGGTCATGATAATAAATAAATAAAGTCCTACAATGTGGGCAAATAAGATATATAGCCTGACCATTATTCTCCTCGTACTTCTTGGGATTGCGACCTCACCCCCACTAATTTTTGGAAAGTGAGCCAAAACACGAGCTAAACTCATTTCTCCACTTTATAGCAATGATACGAAAAACATTTCTAAACAGTTTCTGATCTAAAAATTTCTTCTTGAGTCAAAAAAATTTGGCCTTCAGCTCCTCAAAAGTAGATTGTCCTTTTAGGGTATTTTAAACTCATTTCTCGGGTTCTTTCATCACATTTTTTAGGCGTAGGCAAGAGTAGGCCAGCGTATGTTACGACAGACTCAAATTTGTTTCTCTTTGCTTTAAAAAAGTCAAACATTTTCTTCTTAGTATTTTAAATTAAAGATGTTTGTGTCTTAAAATGGTCTAACCTTTCCTAAGCCTAAATACCCTAAAAAGATTATCTACCTTTCAGGAGTTGAAGTCAAAAACTTTTGACACAAGTTGAAATTTTTAGATTATAAACTGTTTAGAAATGTTTTTGTATCATTCTCTGAAGTAGAAAAAGATAGTTTAGCACGAGTTTTGGGTCACTTTCCAAAAATGAGTGGGGGTGTAGAGCCCTAAACCCAAGAGGTACCATACATTTTACATGTATTACCATATAACCAGTAATAAATAGAGATGATGGCTTGACCTTTTCGGGACGGAACGGGTCAGAATTCAAATTTAAAAATTTCGGGACGGGACGCGGGAGGGGACGCGGGACGGGACCGGTCAAAAATTTATATCGGGACGGGACCCCGGGACAGGGAAGATTTTCGGGACGGTCATAAAAATTTCCGATCAGGAATTTCAATCCTATATGCTTTATTCATGCTTCAATTTCCAGACGTTTGACATTCTTCCGATTGATTCACGTTTGTTGGGCTTCCTGTAAGATCTGATTCATGGTACAGTCAACCCTCAATATAACGGCCCGCATTGGGACCGGCCGTGGAGGGACGTTATACAGAGGGTCCGTTATATCGAGGGTTGACTGTAATTACAAGTTGAAGGTAGTTGTTGAAAAATTGAATTTTTTCGGGACGGGACGAGACGGAATTTAAATATTTTTTTTCGGGGCGGGACACCGGGACGGGACAGGTGCCGAAAAATTTCCGGGCGGGATTCCGGACGGGACGATTCTCTAAAATTAACGGGACGGGACGGAATTGTCCCGTCCCGTCATCATCTCTAGTAATAAAGTCTTAAAAACGCATTTTTGCTTGGTCCCCCAAGCAGATTTTTTTTTCAAAATACAAATTTTCTGCCAAATGTCCCAAAAAGCATTTTTATGCAAGTTTTTGTGTTAGAAATATGGCTGACCATTTACCCGGGCAAAATCTTTTTGGGTAAAATATCGGGTATTTACCCGAAAGTCGGGTAAAATCTTCTAATTTCCATAGTCACATTTTTATTCAAAATTTTTTTATTCATTGCTAGCAGAGAGAGAAAAAAGAGCGCTCCAAACAACAAAAAGTGTCGAAAAAACAGTAAAACCGTTATGGTAGAACAAATTCAAAAACACTTTGTGGTTTTTGAATTCGCTTTGAGACAAGCCAAATTTAAACAAAGTATAGCATTTTTACAAAATTTGCGGTAAAGATTTTACCCGATTTCTATACAGCGGATAAAATCTCGGGGTATTTACCGGTAAATACCGGGTATTTAGCTGGGTAACCCCAGTTAGAAATATAAGAATTTAGGCTTAGGCAAGGGTTGGGATGGGCTATTCTATATAGAAGAGAGAAGGCTGGATAGAAGAGGCTGGATTCGATGATTGAATTTTTTGTTTATATTAAATAAACTATGTATTGGATAGTACTTGTATATATTTTGTATCTAGAAAAGTTGGTAAGTTAAAGGCGAAAATATACCTTTTTCCCTAATGTCTTGCAATGTGGAGTGTGCTGGTCTTGGCTGCGTAAGCGGCCAACCCTTGGCCGGGTACAGGACTTAAACATATTCAGACACATGTTAAAGTCAGTCCTAACATACGCTGACCTGCCCTTGCCTAAGCCTAAAAAGTCCTAAAAAACAACAGGGGAGACCAAGGCAAAAAACCCTGATTGTCACGCAGGGCCAAAAGTCTTCTATCCCCATAACTTTACGATATAGGTAAAATATATATTTGCATCGAATAATAATACATGAAATCAAAATCAAAGAAACATTTTAAACATTTAAGCTGGCTTTGAAGTTTTAACGATTTCAAAGATAATCAGTGCTTTGAATTATCCAAGGTGGGGCAAGGTAAATAAGAAGCTAAAGTCAGTGCCTTGACAGGAAACAAAGGAGGCAGACAGCATTCATAATGCAGCAGCAGAATTAGGCGTTTGTAGATGGCGCTTTGCAGCTGTCCAAACCATAAAAGCTGTTTGAGCAAAAGATTTTAGTGGCAGCCAGCCCTGTGGGCAGACACTGTCTCTCTTGGCGGCAAAAGTTGCCCACTTTTTCTTTCTTCCTGCTGCCCGCTGGCATTTCCTTTTTAGGCCATGAAATTTTTCATTCTACTGGCGATGGGACAACTACTCTACCCTTGTACACATATTTACAAAATAAATTAATTTTGTCTTGCAACGAAGTGCTTAAAAGGCGAAATGCCATCTAATACTCTATTTTGCAGTATATTTTTTGATAAAAAAAGTTTTCAGAATCCTACCACATCTGCCAGAGTGACTTGCTTGTCTGGCGCTAGTGAAGAATAGGGTTCCAAAAATCAGCTTGGTCCCCCCTGTTGTTTTATTTGTAAAAACAACAGGGGGACCAAGCTGTTTTTTAACGAAAAAACAACAGGGGGACCAAGCTGTTTTTACGAAAAAACAACAGGAGGGACCAAGCTGTTTTTTTACGAAAAAACAACAGGGGGGACCAAGCTGTTTTTTACGAAAAAACAACAGGAGGGACCAAGCTGTTTTTACGAAAAACAACAGGGGGACCAAGCTGTTTTTACGAAAAACAACAGGGGGACCAAGCTGTTTTTACGAAAAACAACAGGGGGACCAAGCTGTTTTACGAAAAACAACAGGGGGACCAAGCTGTTTTACGAAAAACAACAGGGGACCAAGCTGTTTTACGAAAAAAACAACAGGGGGACCAAGCTGTTTTTACGAAAAACAACAGGGGACCAAGCTGTTTACGAAAAACAACAGAGGGACCAAGCTGTTTTTACGAAAAACAACAGGGGGACCAAGCTGTTTTACGAAAAACAACAGGGGGGACCAAGCTGTTTTTTACGAAAAAACAACAGGGGGGACCAAGCTGTTTTTTACGAAAAAACAACAGGGGGAATCAAGCTGTTTTTTCGTAAAAAACAACAGGGGGACCAAGCTGTTTTTACGAAAAACAACAGGGGGACCAAGCTGTTTTTACGAAAAACAACAGGGGGACCAAGCTGTTTTTACGAAAAACAACAGGGGGGACCAAGCTGTTTTTTACGAAAAAACAACAGGGGGACCAAGCTGTTTTTTACGAAAAAACAACAGGGGGGACCAAGCTGTTTTTTACGAAAAAACAACAGGGGGACCAAGCTGTTTTTACGAAAAAACAACAGGGGGACCAAGCTGTTTTACGAAAAACAACAGGGGGACCAAGCTGTTTTTACGAAAAACAACAGGGGGACCAAGCTGTTTTTACGAAAAACAACAGGGGGACCAAGCTGTTTTTGAAAAACAACAGGGGGACCAAGCTGTTTTACGAAAAACAACAGGGGGGACCAAGCTGTTTTTACGAAAAACAACAGGGGGACCAAGCTGATTTTTGGAACCCTATTCTTCACTATAGCCTTGTCTTTCTGTAACTTTTCAATCCCATTTTAAATAGCAAAGCTAGTTAAATAACAAAGAGAATTAAAAAAACTGTCATCCCACTATAGAAAAAAACTTCGGGGACTACTGAGAAAGCACAACAGCAAAAACACAGTCAACTAAGCAAAAAAAGAATGAATTGGAAAATTTCAAAAGACGTTGCAGCTGCTCGATGAAATTTTGCACAAAGTAGCTGAAACAACTACGCACCAAAAAAATTATAAAATAAGGGTTTGGGCAAAATAAGAATTTTGCTGACATTTTAAAGGGCAGTATTACAAACAGCAATTAATACTTAAATGGCCGACCATTTACGACAAGCCAGATTTTCTTATTTTTAAAAGAAACTTTTAACTTTTTCTCGCTACGCTCACTACTCGCCACCTACGGCAAATAACCCTGAAATATGGGGTTTACGTTGTATCTTTTTTTGAAAAAATCTATTTTTGACCATATATTGAAAAAAAATCTCGCCAAGACCGCAAACCAAGCATACTACTAGGTAAATTTCAATGCGAAAAGCACAAAAATTATGCTATTTTACAAAAAAAACAACAAAAAACAAATTATGCTACTTTTGCGCAACTGATTCACAATGTGCGCCACATTTTACACTTTTTCATTAATGTACACTTTTTCATATTTTTCGCCACATTTTAACATGGAAAACTATTTCTCATGCTATATTTTTGCAATTTTGGTTACAATTTGCTTAAAATTTTTAGTGACATGGAGGTTCTAAAAGGTCTCAACTTACGTGGTTTGCTCCGTTTACTCGATTCAAAAAGCGAAAATTCTTCAAATGTCCATCCTGTCAAGAATGTATGAAGTTCTGTCTGCGTGATGTCCATGGCAATGGGAAGGAAAGTTTGCTATGGCGATGCTCAAAGAGAAAGTGCGCAAAACGTACGCAAAACGTACTGTGGGTTTTTTCAAGGGCACTTTTTTCGAGGAACATAAGTTGCGAATGAAAGAGGTATATGTTGGATGTCACATGATAGTCTCCTACTACTGGGTGCATTCAAAAGAACTTGGAGAGAGAATTTTGTAAAGAAGATGGTGATTATAAATTTTCCATTTTTATTCTTCTTTTTTATGCATTACTTAAGGAACGACACTCGGCAAAAAATCGACGGCATTGTATCGAAAGCTCTTCTTGGAAATCTGTGTTGAATTCTTCCTCCGGGATCCCGTGAGAATTGGTGGCTCAAACGTTGTGGTTGAATTGGACGAATCGCTCATTGTTAGCAAAAGAAAATACAACGTTGGACGATTACCGGTGGACTTGCAAAAGAGCTCTCTTCAATGGTTTTGTCGGAGGAGTAGAGAGAGGTGTGTTATTTTTTATATTTTGATATGATGCACACATTTTGACAGGAACATATTTATAGGAAATTCAACTAATCACTTTATCGTCCCCATTGCCGACCAAACTACTTTGTGCTCAACTATCAGTCCTTATGTTTTGCCCGGTTCTGTGATCATGCATGATGGCCTTGCTTCCTACCAATCGATCAATAGGATGAAGAAAGAATATGAACATCACGAAGTCCTCCATGTAACATTATATTTTTCATCTACTTATGTTGATATAAATTTATATTTCTATAAAAATTTTAATTAAGGTATAATTTCGTTGCACCTGACAACCCAGAAGTATATACGCAGACTATCAAATTGGCTTGGGGGGAAGTTTAAACAAGCCAATCGCAGTCGAGGTGGTGCCAATCGTCAACTATTCGTGCTTTTTCTAAGCGAATACCCGTGGAAGAAGAGATTCGAAGGACCAGATGCTCTGTTTCACTTGTGGAATCATGTTCGTGATGTATTTGTATGCAAAGATGGCGAAATTTTTGTTCAGCAAGTGTTTGACTGTGAATGGGAGTACAATGTGTTTGAAGAATAAATGAAATTCCTAAGGAACATGTACTTGAAAAATGTGGCGCACACTGTGAACCAGAACCATTTTTGCCTCAAAACCATCATATTTTTTTTTTATCTAGGTCTAGGATATCTTTGATTTTCGAGAATAACCCTAAAATTTTAATATTTCTTGATTGTCTTGAGGCAAAACTAACATAATTTTGTGCATTTTGCATTGAAATTCACCTGATAGTGAGCTTGGTTTGCGGTCTTGACGATATTTTTTTTCAATATATGGTCGATATATTGGGTTGTTCAGAAAGTTTGCGCACTAACCCTTACATTTTTTTTCTTGTAAAACTATTGAAAACGTCAATTATGAGCATAAAATTATACGCAATTATACTCAGAAACAGGAAAAGACAACTTGCTGAGCGGTTTTTCCGGCATCGTACAGAAAGAGAAGACAATGACGTAAATGTTCGACTGAGTACATCTAAAAAAACAAGTTGCAGCTTTGTTACTTTTAAAATGTTTATTCGGTCAACATGTTAGATCTGCACAACAATTTTTGCTCAGATTTGTGCTCAGCGTATAATTTTATGCTTATAATTGACGTTTTCAATAGTTTTACAGCAAAAACATTTTTGGAAAAAAAATGTAAGGGTTAGTGCGCGAACTTTCTGAACAACCCAATACATCATGGTGTCAAAAAACCATGTTATGCCTATCATTGAAAAAATGGATTTCTTCAAATTGAATGCAAGGTAGGCTCTATATTTTAGGGTTATTTGTCCTAGGTAAGAAAATCTGGCTTGTCGTAAATGGTAAGTGTTAATACGGTACTTCTTTCGTTTGCTCACGCACTCCAATTCGTTTGAAAAAAATGACACAAAATCACGTTTTGAACTACTTTTTTCTGTTTAGCTTAATATTGCTTTGCTCAGCTCCAGCGAAGAAAATAGGATAAATCACCAAAAAATGACCCTGAAAAGCTCTAAAAGACCGCCTCGCTTTAAAGAGTGGAAGGAAAAAATTTTAAGAAAATTTAACATTTTTTAGTCAAGAAAAAGTTTAGTAATGTTTTTTTTTTCGTGTCAATGAAAAATATGTATATATATTTTAAATTTTTATTTTGTTTCATTGGAAATTACAGTCGACTCTCGATAACCCGTCACCCACCCTCAAGTTCGTTTCCGCCTCTTCCGCTTTTTGCCGAATATGATTCGTCAGTCTAGTGCAAAATATTGCAAAGATTTTTATTTTGCCGGTCATTTTTTAAAATCTTAAAACTTTTGCCACTAAGATCCGCGCCTTTCGAAAACCCGCCACTTTATTTTGAAAAAAATGATAAATTATATGGTAAGTCATATGATCTCTAATAGAAGCCCCGAGGCTTATATTTTTCACTCAGCCTCTAGGGGGGGTTTGTGCTTTCTATTGGAGAGGGGGCTTATATATTTCAACGATTTTTTTGTGGCAAACTGGGTTGGTAAACCCCATTAAAATATATGCATACGAGTAAACTTTTTTTTATTTTGAGGGGGTGCTTATATTAAAGAGGGGGCTTATATTTTTCACTCAGCCTCAAGAGGGGTCTTCTACTGGAGAGAGGGCTTCTATTGGGAAGGGGGCTTCTATTAGAGAAAATACGGTATTCCAAAATGTCGACTATTTGAGATCCCTACCTGGTTACACACGCATTCAAACTTCATTGTGCAAGGGCACGCCCCTTGCAATCCACCTATGTCGGATTAGTTAAGAGGGAATGTGTCTTGTGTGGAAAGTCTTTTTGCTCTGCAATGTTAAATCAATTGCACAGTTGTCACCCACAGATTAGTCTTTCATTTTTGTGTTCACCCAACAGTTTCTGTGTTCCGCTTTCTAGGCTTACACTCCCTTTGGTTCTGTCCAACAGCTATAAAAGCAGTGGAAAAGAATTCGTTTCGGCCAGTCTATTTCAACCAAATTTGTTTGTGTGTGCTGTAAAACTTTTTTGAGTGTGCTATAAAAGTTCTTTGGACATGTCTGCTGCTGCTGCACCAGTCCAAAATGGTACTATTCAAGATGAACTTTTGGAAAAGGTGCAACAAGTCTTTGACAAATTCAGCCAGACAAAGGATTTTACCCGAGTAGCCGCCAATGTAATTTACAATACGTGTGGACATATTTATTAAATTGATCAGACTGTTTGTAGTTGCAAGTAACACAAGCAAGTAATTCTTCAATAACTGTGGAGTTTGTGTTGGGTGCAGAGCACGTCAATGGCAAAGGCACACTACACGGGGCATGACTGCTGCTTTGGTTGACATTGGTTGGTTTATGCTATTGATTTGAAAAGTTACCGTATAACCTCTATTGATTATAACCTCTATCGTTACTTATTACTATGGAGTCTCCGTTTTTTTAACCCTCTCCATTTGGTAAGAAATCTCCGCTTAACACAGCATTTACGGCAATTTGAAAATTTGGTGGGTAGGCATTTGCCCCCTTCTGTGCCATTTTTTAAATTTACGTCTTTTTCGATTTTCTTACTTTCAAGGCAATTTTTTTAGTTCGAGATACACAAGGTTGTAAACTCGTCAGAACAAGGGCTGGCCTGCGCCTGGTTAGAAAAATTCAAACCATGGCCTTAAAAATCAGAAAATTTAAAAAGGCACAAATTCGAAAAAATGTCACAAAGGGGGCCAATTTTAGTTGCGAAATTTAGACCTTATCAAATTTTTAAAAATGAATTATATAAATATCTATTAAAGTGAACTTTTAGAATTTAAAAAAAAAAATCTATAGCAAAGATATCTATATTTATTTTGATATTTTGATATTTTTGAATTTTAGCCCTAACAACACCCTGTTTTCTCTACCGCTGATATGATTTTTAAAACTCTACAATTTTCGCTACATGATGGCATATCAAGCGTCAAAATTATTTCAAACAATTTTCATGCACGGGGAATGAATTTGTTGTTTTCGATTTCGACGTGGGCGACGTCAAAATGGCCTATTCACGTCGCCCCACGTCAAAATCAAAGACCACATGCATGACAATTTTCTGAACTTATTTTGACGCTTGATATACCATCGTAAAATTTTTAAGAAGGTATCAGCGAAAAAAAGAGCGTGCTGTTAAAGCTAAAATTCAAAACAATGTGCAGAAGTGACAACTTCACGTCGACAACCCTGTTCAAAACATTTCCGACTACATTTTTTTCTCATTTATAGTTTTATTAAATACCTTATTGTTTCTAAAGGCGTCAGGAAAAATTTTTCAACCCCTCGAAAATGGGAAACTTTGAGGTCGATCTGAGATTTTTGATAAAATTAAAAATCTAAAAAGCGAATCCGTAGAGCTCTGGGAGTTAAGAAAACGCAATAAACAGCTTTGCGAAAATTTGACTCTGGGCTGAGATATAGGTCTTCAAAGTTGAGGGGGCCTTTTTAGAGGAAATAGCGTGGGTTCTACCGGAGAATCTGGTCCCCATTTGCCTTGGTCCCCCTGTTGTTTTTTTTGCGATAGGGTAGGTTTTAGACAATCCAAACAATAACAGGGAAGCAGGGCAAAAGAAAAGGGGGACCAAGGAAAAACAACAGGGGTAAAAATGACCGAATTCTTTGGTAGGTCTTAAATACGGCAGATAAATTGAAAGAATAAAATTAGTTGTTCAGTGACGGCAAGAGCAGTGGGAGTGACGGTCAAAGATGTGCCTATGGTGTCAACGGACTTGTCTGTTAGGTTGGTATTCATTTAACCGTACTTATGTTGTGGACCAAATTGTAGCTGGGACTTTTAGCTACATTTCGGTACACACAACATGCGTATCAAATATTGACAAAATACGTCAAAAACACACTTTTGAATTTTTGGGTGTGCTTCAATTAGAATAAAAAGGGTGACAAGTTGCGTGAAATTGGCAAATTGATTAAATAGAACCTGAATACATTGACGACACAGGATCATTTTACCTAGTGCTTATTGCCATTTTACAGACGAAAAAATGCCTTCAAAGTGATTTCGAAAATACAGGGTGACGCACGAATTTCCGTTTTTTGTTTTTGGGTAATTAATTTATTTTTAGCCAACATATTTACAAAAGGTTCATACCAATCGAAAGCTTGTTTTTTAGGAAAACGTTTGGTCAAAAAATTAACAACATACGATTTTTCAACGCTGTGCTATTTCCTCTTCAAACTTAGGTCGATGTTTCGACTTTTTAAATTTTGATTAGTTTTTTCTTTTTTTTTTCAATAAAAAAGCAACAACGTGGAAGGCACATAAGAATTTATGACGCTTTTTAATTGATCTCTCTACGTGGTCTCCTTCATTTTCTGATACCCAACGAAGGCGGCGTTCATAGCTCTCAATGCTTCTGTTCACCATTTCTTGCGGATTTTTTTGGAAAGCTTATTTTGATTCTTCTTCCCAGCTCTTGGAGGTTTGGCAATGGGCTGGTGTAGACTTTTGATTTGATAGAGGATATAGCACAGCGTTGAAAAATCGTATGTTGCTAATTTTTTGACCAAACGTTTTCCTAAAAAACAAGCTCTCGATTGGTATGAACCTTTTGTAAATATGTTGGCAAAAAATTAATTAATTACCCAAAAACAAAAAACGGAAATTCGTGCGTCACCCTGTATAATTTAAAAAAAAAAGTACATGGTGGCGCAAGTATTTTTGGCTTTTTTAAGTGGCTGTATTTTTCAAATTTCATGAACACATCAACCAGATCTTTTTTTTATCGGATAGAGGAAGACTGGAGATTTCGTTTAATACCAAACTTGTGATGTTAGTCTATCAAATTTCAAATTTTTTTTGATTTTAGCGCAATATGGTGTTCAATTTTTAGGATGAAAAATTTAAATCATACAAGCTCTCTCTCATCCACGCTCTTCGTCCTCGTGATCATCAGGCCAGTGTTCTCTTTTCTCAATCACAACTGGCTCTAATTAATGCAAGCCCAGCCTTTTTGGACAATCTTGTTTTTTGTGATGAAGCACACTTTCAATTGAATGGAGGCGTCAACAGGCACAACTTTCGCTACTGGGATGACAACAATCCGCATTGGTTTGAACAAGTTCCGCTCCACTCGCCACGTGTTACTGTCTTTGCTCTGATTGGCCGCCAAGGAATCGTTGGACCATGCTTTTTCCAAGAAAACATCAATAGTGCCAACTACCTGAATCTTCTTCAACAACAAGTGGTTCCTGATTTGCAAGACTGGCCGAATTTCAATGAGCTGATCTTTATGCAGGTAGTGATTAGTGTCCAGTAATTTGCTGATAATTTTCTAAGGACGGTGCACCTCCACACTGGGCTCTTCGTGTTCGTGCGTACCTATCTGAAGTGTTTCCTGAACGATGGATGGGCAGAGGTTCTCAAATTTGCCATGGCCGCCTTACTCACCAGATCTGACGCCGTGTGATTTTTCTTGTGGAGCTGGATCAAAAGCAGAGTCTACCGAGCCGATCGAAGACGTGGGTGAGCTTATTGGAAGAATTGAGACTGCCTTTGAAGAATTGCCTCAAGAAATGATCAATAATTGCATCGCAGCATATCCTCTTCGATTGAACCGTTGTATCGCAGTTGGCGGTAGAAGTGTTGAAGAAACATTTGCAAATGTTTAGATTTTTGTTATAAAGTTTGGTATTAAACAAAATCTCCCGTCTTCCTCTATCCGATAAAAAAAAGATCTGGTTGATGTGTTCATGAAATTTGAAAAATACAGCCACTTAAAAAAGCCAAAAATACTTGCGCCACCCTGTACATCTAAAAGCACTGCCCTGACATGCATAATGTATGCAAAGGACATTATCTTTTATATGTAAAATGTCTTTATTTTGCTATTCAACGATGCATTTAAGCCATTTAGCTACATGTTGCCAGCACAACTAGGCGACGTAGTGACCATTGAAGCTGTGTGTCTGAAAGTAGGGCGCAACATAGCTTTTACAGGTAGATCATCTTAATTTCTTTACGAATTCTATATTTTAATTTTTGACAGAAGCCACATTTCGGCGCAAAAGTGACAATGCCTTGATTGCAAAAGGCAAACACAACATCTCATTTTTGCATCACTTGAAGAAGACAGCCATTGACCAGTTCTAGACATATCCTCGCCTTTTAATTGTGTTTGTATGTAATTGTGCATTGATAAATCGCTACCATATTTATTTAACACTAGTACGTTCGAGGAGCAATTTATATTCGTTGAACTCAAGGATTTCAAGCTGAACACGATTGTGAAAAAAAAATTGAAAAAAGGGGTTTGCGGGTCAGATGTCCCTAAGAACCAGCCAAGTCAAGATTTTTGCTTATTCAACTTCAAAAGGGCAGATCTCATCAAATTTTATTATTTGTCTTCGTGATTTTCAATTCCGGAGAAAGCATGGAGGTATTTATGATAACGACATGCAAAAATTTTAATTCAAAGAAACAATTGCGTCGATTTTCGAAAACGTTGTTGATAATTAAGTATGCAGAAAAAAGTGTAAGAAGGTCATTTTTTAGTTGTCCATATATAGACAACAATTATTCAAATCTCGAATTTTTTAAATTTAAATATTTATTGTCTCGAGCGGAATTTGAAATTCGACGGTAAGTTGTATGGGTGGCTGCGGACTCGGATCCCGAAAACTGAGAACACGGACAACTCAGCTTTTTGACAACTGATCTCGAAAGATATTCGGATATATGACAACTCAGATTCGGAAAGCTGGTACAAATACGACTGAGATCGTACAAAATTGGGCCAAAACAATTTGAATAACAAAAATTGGTCTTAACACGATTCAGTTTTAGGACAACTGGGCCCAAGTAAAACTCGGCTTTTTGACAATTGGACGGGAAAATTTCGAATTATAGGATAATAGTATTAGAGCTGTTTTGTCTGTCCACTTTTGATGTTTTTAGTTTTTTTGGAGTGTTTTTGTTTGGTTTTTTAGTCAATTTTTTTTAAATTGAAGCTAAGAATCTCAGGAGTAGTATGATTGTTTTGGATTTTGGTTTTGAGATTTTTTTTGGTTTGCTTTTTGGGGTTTCAGTGAGTAAATTGGTGATTTTCTGCTTCAAGTGCCAAATTCTCAAAGTTATTATTAGCCGATTTTGTGTGCGCCACTCTTAAAATGTAGCCCAGAATCTCAGCTTTAAAAAAAAGATCGGTGAAAAATGAGGACTAGAACCCGGGATATGGACGCTTTTAGGATGTGGTCATTCAGAAGGAATTTGAAATTGAACCTTTTTGAATTTGAATTTTTGTCTCGAAAGGAAAGTTGTATTTTTTATTATTTCGAGCAGTTTTTTGTGACTGTGTTCTATATCCTGACAAGGGTTGGCAAGGGTAGTCTTAAAACGACTTGCCGACTAGTTGCTGGGTTTGAAAGCACTTTTTCAACAAGCTGTAAAATCTTCATTTTCAGCATTTCAGAAATTTTTTTCGAATTGTTTTGTAGATTTTGCCGTTCTGCGTATGAAAGTTCAAAAAAAAATTCCGAAATGCTGAAAATGGAGATTTTACAGCCTGTTGAAAAAGTGCTGTGAAACCCAGCAACTAGTCGGCAAATCGTTTTAACACTACCCTTGCCAACCCTAATCCTGACAGTCATAAAAAGATTGTTTAACAATCAAATGAACGAGTTTTTTTGCTGATTTGACCGCATTGAGTACCTCTAGATAGTGAGTAAGTGTGCCATTAAAGTGGGCATGTATACTCAGAAAAACGATTACCGTATATTCTCTAATAATCCTCACTGTCTGATAATCCCCCACCCCACATTTTTTTGACTAAGATTTAAGAGTTAAGACCATTTTTGATTGACAATAGTTCAAGTTGAAAATCATAGATAATCATGATATTAGGCCTTAGTCGCGAGAGTGGGTGCCCCGCTACTTTGATTACCGTTTTAGCTATCATGGATTTTAAACTTTTGTCGTTACATTTGCACCTTGACCAAGGCGAGGGTGGTCCGCCGATAGGCGGGCCCCCCGAGCTAGTTATAGGATAATTGACTTCAAATAAGGTTGGATTTTCTGGCAACCTGACCCTTTTTGTGTTTCAACTTGGAACTTTTAGGCTTTCTGTATTTTCAAGTCATTTATGTTCGTTTCATGGTCTGTTCAACTTCTACATAGTCTTTCCAAGCATTTACACAAAATTAAAATTTTTTTCGAATTTTTAAATTAAACGTACGTAAGATCGTATGACAAATTCTGTTTAATAAGACCAAAACTACGATTTCACCTATCCGAGACCCCGAACCAGGGGTATATACCAATCGGGTAAGTGGATATCCACCTGAATGCTCTGAAAAATAAAAATTTTGTCAAACTTTAAAATAAAAAACCTATCATACGTAAAATCTTGTGGAAAATTCGATTTGATAAGACCGAAATTACGATTTTACCCTCTCAGATTTTACCCTCTCAGTTACCCTCTCTTTACCCTCCTCTGATTTTATCCCCTCTGTCAACACCCACCTGGATACGAAAACCTGCGGTAGGTACTACAAGGTGGCGCAACTTTTTCGCCCTAGTTAATTTTTGCCATAACTTTTTAAATTTTTGTTGTTTTTACGAGATCTTTTTTTGTTAGATAGAGAGGACTCTGGCAAATTTTTTGGTACCAAACATTTGTAATAACATTTTATTCGTGATGACGATAAATCAACAAAAAAGGAATCAACAACAATTTATGAGAACGTTCAAATTTTTAATCTGCGTATTCTTGCTCTGTGCTTCTTCCATTGAAGGCCAGGCAATATTCTAGACGATGTTCATAGGCTCCAATTGCTCTGTGGATCATCTCCTGAGGCAGCTCGGCGAAGGCTTGTTCGATTCTTGTCCGGAGCATATCCATGTTAGCGATTGGTGTTGTGTAGACCCTGCTTTTGATCCAGCCCCAGAGAGAGAAGTCACATGGCGTTAAGTCAGGCAAATAAGGAAAATGAAAAAATGAATGTTTCGTACCAAAACATTTGCCAGAGTCCTCTCTATCTAACAAAAAAAAGATCTCGTCAAAACAACAAAAATTCAAAAAGTTATGGCAAAAATTAAATAGGGCGAAAAAGTTGCGCCACCTTGTATTATTTAGGTGGATATCCACCCAAATGCCTTTTCATGCCAGCCAGATGAATATCCAGAGGTACGCAAGAGTACGCACCCCGGGTTTTGGGATTTGGGTAGAGAAAACGAGAAGAAAACCCCATTTTCAGTCCTATCAAAACGAATTGCTTAATATGATAGCATGGATTATTTGTTTATTTAAAAACAAATTATTTTGCAGGCCATCCAGGTATATTTGCAGGCCATCCAGGTATACCTTATCCCAGGGTAACCACTTCGGGTTTTGGAATTTGAGGGGCGATTGAGGAGCAGCGCAAATACCAGCTTTTTCAATTTTTTTTTCACAATCGTGTTCAGCTTGAAATCCTGAGTTCAACGAATATAAATGGCTCCTCGACCGTCCTCCTTGAGGCAAATAAGACAAATCTGAAAATAAAACTTTCAACCCAATTTGGCTGGTCGACAAAGGAATTCAACAAAGCGTGCCCCTTATATCTTATTGGTATAACGGCACCCTTGATATAACGGCGCCTCCAGCTGGTCCCCAGGGGTGCCATTACATCCAGATTCGACTGTATTCTGCTCGTGGTTCTTATCCTTTATCCGGGCCGCATTTTCCAAGAAAATTAAAACTTCTGTTTTCACTACATTTTATCAACCCGAACAAAAATAAGAGCACTTGTTGCTCTTTGCCGTCATCCTTGTGCTCTAGCCTCAGGTATCTTTTCTTTTTGTTCTCATTTTCAGCCTTCGGTTGAATCACAAAAAGACAAATGAATTTTAAAATGTAGCCCGGATAATGGATAATTACCCTGCTTATTAATAACTATTCTGTTGTATAAAACAATGTCTCGAAAAAAATCACGAATTCAAAGGGACCCTGTACAATAGTATCTGTCCATATTTTCCTACATCCAGCTATGATGACGTAGAAATTGGCCTAAATAGTAGCGTCTAGTAAAGTAGTTGGATATTAGTTGGAGCACAGCTGGCCAGCACAGCACAAACAGCCAGGTAAGGCAAGTCCAGTTGGGCAATAAACTTATCCTCCAGTTCTTTCTTTTAATTTTGGCCTAAAAGTAAAAAAAGTATACTCAACTGGCAATTGCGCAATCACAAAAACCACCTTGAATACCAGTCTTAGTATTCTATAGATAAGTTTGAGTTGGAGCACGTTGGTAGTCTCCATTTCATACAGTTGACTACTTAACAGTTTCAGCTGGTGGTGCAGCTGGTGACTTTCTGCTGGTTGCTGACCTTCCCCTTCCTGTAATTGGAATATGTTGGATAGCCACGGCTCTATTCACTTTTAGGGGGCAACATTTTTGCCTTGGT
Organism: Ditylenchus weischeri; assembly: GCA_029231635.1. Taxonomy (NCBI): domain Eukaryota; kingdom Metazoa; phylum Nematoda; class Chromadorea; order Rhabditida; family Anguinidae; genus Ditylenchus; species Ditylenchus weischeri. The sequence goes on along the minus strand of JAMRYI010000875.1, from coordinate 18,102 downwards.
CCCCTCTGTTGTTTATTAAAAATTGTCTTAGTCCCCTTGTCCATTAAAGTTATTTTAATATTGTGATTGTGGTGACTATGGTCAACATGATCACCCTTAAACAAGGGACCAAGGCAAAAATGTTGCCCCCTAAAAGTGAATAGGGCCACTTGGTTTATACAAATAGTTATTGATCACATAGTTTATGTTTTTCCAGTCCTTGTTGGAATTAGCAGAAGTGCTGCTACTGCCTTCTTCTGATTTTTGCTGGGTGGTCCGTTTTCTGACGGTTGCACTAGAAGCTTTTCTTCTGGCCTTTCCGCCAATGTTTGTGCTAGATGCTGAATTAAGGGTTTTTTTTTGTTTTGCTAAATATAAGTATATATTCCAAAGAAAATTACCTTCAATGCCACCAATCTTCTCAATGCTGGAGCCATCACTAGAAGTGCAACACTGAGTAGGGACAGCCCCAGTGTTGGTCACTGGGGAAGACAGACACTTTACTGAATCATGCAACTCTCGTTGGCTTGAGACTCTACAAAATAGATTATTGTGCTAACTTTCAGGAATATAGTCAAAGCCAATTACCGTATTTCCTCTGATAGAGCCACCCCCCTCTGATTCAAAATCGTGTTCTTGGCATTGCGTTTTTAACCCACTTTTCAATTACTTTTCTCAGGCAAGTTACCACTCATTCTGTAGCTCATTCACTGACTACAAAACGGGTGGTAACTTGCCTGAATCTTTAAAAGTGGGTTAAAAACGCAATGCCAGAAACATTGAATCAGAGGGGGTGGCTCTATTAGAGGAAATACGGTATGTGTTTGCTGGATTGGTTGCTGAGCCGGGAAAAATTAAGAAAAAACTAATAAAAGCTTCCAAGTGTGCCTTAATCATTACGGACCACCTGATGCCAACTTACCTCTTTTGAAGTCGTTTGTGCTGTTGCTGCTTCTGTTCCAGCGCTACTCTCTTATTGATGTGTTTAGCAGCATCTGTACACAATTGTCGCAGTTCAAAATCACTTTCGTCCAAGGCATCTTCATATTGACTCATTTCCAACTCGATACTACTACTGAATATGCAAAAATTACCATTTAAAACAGCCATAATTTTTTGTGATCAAATTTTAAAGTTCTGTTCTAACAAAGCCTAAGTAAAGAGCACCCAAATATATGTTGCAGACCCCAGAAAAAGTGCGTAAAACACTTATTAGTCACAACTTCCATACACTGGCCTACCCTAAGCCTAAGTAAAGAGCACCCAAATATATGTTGCAGACCCCAGAAAAGTCGTAAAACACTTATTAGTCACAACTTCCATACACTGGCCTACCCTAAGCCTAAGTAAAGAGCACCCAAATATATGTTGCAGACCCCAGAAAAAGTGCGTAAAACACTTATTAGTCACAACTTCCATACACTGGCCTACCCCTAAGCCTAAGTAAAGAGCACCCAAATATATGTTGCAGACCCCAGAAAAGTGCGTCAAACACTTATTAGTCACAACTTCCATACACTGGCCTACCCTAAGCCTAAGTAAAGAGCACCCAAATATATGTTGCAGACCCCAGAAAAAGTGCGTAAAACACTTATTAGTCACAACTTCCATACACTGGCCTACCCCTAAGCCTAAGTAAAGAGCACCCAAATATATGTTGCAGACCCCAGAAAAGTGCGTAAAACACTTATTAGTCACAACTTCCACTGGCCTACCCCTAAGCCTAAGTAAAGAGCACCCAAATATATGTTGCAGACCCCAGAAAAAGTGCGTAAAACACTTATTAGTCACAACTTCCATACGCTGGCCTACCCCTAAGCCTAAGTAAAGAGCACCCAAATATATGTTGCAGACCCAGAAAAGTGCGTAAAACACTTATTAGTCACAACTTCCATACACTGGCCTACCCCTAAGCCTAAGTAAAGAGCACCCAAATATATGTTGCAGACCCCAGAAAAAGTGCGTCAAACACTTATTAGTCACAACTTCCATACGCTGGCCTACCCCTAAGCCTAAGTAAAGAGCACCCAAATATGTTCCAGACCCCAGAAAAAGTGCGTAAAACACTTATTAGTCACAACTTCCATACGCTGGCCTACCCTAAGCCTAAGTAAAGAGCACCCAAATATATGTTGCAGACCCCAGAAAAAGTGCGTAAAACACTTATTAGTCACAACTTCCATACACTGGCCTACCCTAAGCCTAAGTAAAGAGCACCCAATATATGTTGCAGACCCCAGAAAAAGTGCGTAAAACACTTATTAGTCACAACTTCCATACACTGGCCTACCCTAAGCCTAAGTAAAGAGCACCCAAATATATGTTGCAGACCCCAGAAAAGTGCGTAAAACACTTATTAGTCACAACTTCCATACACTGGCCTACCCCTAAGCCTAAGTAAAGAGCACCCAAATATATGTTGCAGACCCCAGAAAAAGTGCGTCAAACACTTATTAGTCACAACTTCCATACGCTGGCCTACCCCTAAGCCTAAGTAAAGAGCACCCAAATATATGTTGCAGACCCCAGAAAAAGTGCGTAAACACTTATTAGTCACAACTTCCATACGCTGGCCTACCTAAGCCTAAGTAAAGAGCACCCAAATATATGTTGCAGACCCCAGAAAAGTGCGTAAAACACTTATTAGTCACAACTTCCATACACTGGCCTACCCCTAAGCCTAAGTAAAGAGCACCCAAATATATGTTGCAGACCCCAGAAAAGTGCGTAAAACACTTATTAGTCACAACTTCCATACGCTGGCCTACCCTAAGCCTAAGTAAAGAGCACCCAAATATATGTTGCAGACCCCAGAAAAAGTGCGTCAAACACTTATTAGTCACAACTTCCATACACTGGCCTACCCCTAAGCCTAAGTAAAGAGCACCCAAATATATGTTGCAGACCCCAGAAAAGTGCGTCAAACACTTATTAGTCACAACTTCCATACGCTGGCCTACCCTAAGCCTAAGTAAGAGCACCCAAATATATGTTGCAGACCCCAGAAAAAGTGCGTAAAACACTTATTAGTCACAACTTCCATACGCTGGCCTACCCTAAGCCTAAGTAAAGAGCACCCAAATATATGTTGCAGACCCCAGAAAAAGTGCGTAAAACACTTATTAGTCACAACTTCCATACGCTGGCCTACCCCTAAGCCTAAGTAAAGAGCACCCAAATATATGTTGCAGACCCCAGAAAAGTGCGTAAAACACTTATTAGTCACAACTTCCATACGCTGGCCTACCCTAAGCCTAAGTAAAGAGCACCCAAATATATGTTGCAGACCCCAGAAAAGTGCGTAAAACACTTATTAGTCACAACTTCTATACGCTGGCCTACCCTAAGCCTAAGTAAAGAGCACCCAAATATATGTTGCAGACCCCAGAAAAAGTGCGTAAAACACTTATTAGTCACAACTTCCATACGCTGGCCTACCCCTAAGCCTAAGGGCTAAGCCTAAACTTGTTGTTCCAAAGGGTAGTTTCAACGATTTTTAGAAGGTCTGATTTTAGGGGGGTGGTTTATTCTATACTAGCGCCCAAATTTCTATCCAATTCTGAATTGATTTGTCAAAACAAAATTTGATCACAAGAATATTATGACTGTTTTAGAGTGGGGGCAATTTTTTTAAACAATCTGTATAAATCAACTCTTTGGTTAAAAAAAATGTGAATATACTAAAAGTTGTCAAAATATCTTGCTAATCAATGATGAGTAGAAAAGGAGCTGGTAGGACCAGCTGCTGTACACCCTAAACTACACATTGTGTAGTTAATTAGTAAAGAGAATGTCAGACAAGCAAATAGTTTGCTGACAACTTACCGTATTTCCTCTAATGAGCGCCCTCCCCGAAATTCGGAATTTCTTAAATTTATTCTCCGCCTTTTATACAGGCAAACCTCGATAAACCGACACTCCTGGGGACCTGGCTGAAGGTGTCGGTTTATCGAGGTTTTCAATAAAAGAGATTCCAAATAAATATACAGGGTGCGCCAATTTTTTCGCATGTATTTGTTTTGGCCATAACTTTTTGGTTTTTCATGATTTTGACGTAATTTTTTTTTAAAAGAAAGCTGAGACTCTAGGCAACCGAACCGTACCAAACATTGACAAAAAAATTTATTTGAACACCACTTTGTGACAACAGTCAAAATAAACAACTCTTTTCACTCATATTCCTGCTCAACTGATCTTCCGTTCACTTCCTTGGCTTTTGAACTTTGCGTACCAACCCCACAGCCTGTTCTTGTCCGGCACCTTAGTATTCCTTCCAAGCTCCCTCCGATATCGAACACCGAATGCTGTGACACTTTTGCCTTCTTCGATGAACCATTCGACGAATTTTGCCTTGTCTTGAACTGTGTAGGTCATGGCTAAAAAAGGAAAAACTAGACCTTTTCCTTAATCACAATTTTTAGTGTGTACGACAAACAAACATAAACAAATTTGGTACGGTTCGGTTGCCTAGAGTCTCAGCTTTCTTAAAAAAAAATTACGTCAAAATCATGAAAAACAAAAAAGTTATGGTCAAAACAAATACGTGCGAACAAATTGGCGCACCCTGTATAATTGACACTTTTTCAAATTTTTTGATTGACTAAACTTAAACAAGTTTTTATGAAGTCAGTAATAACGTTCAAATTGTTTTTTAGCTAAATTTCAGTAAAAACAAGCCAATTTTGATTGAAAATTATATATATATAGTTCAAAATTGAGGAGATGTCGGTTTATCGAGGGTGATTTCCTTTGTGCGTGCTGGCTCAAAGTGTCGGTTTAAAGGGTGTTAAAGGGGTTTATAGACGTTTGACTGTACCAAGCTTTTGTTTTCGAACGCAGCGTATGTTATATGCCAAAATGTGGCTGGGAATGTACGCTACATTTTAGTATAGAACATATGTTGCGTTCAAAATCAAAAACCTAGGAACCTATGAATTTAAGAAATTTCGAATTTTGGTGAGGGCGCTTATTTGGAAAAAAACGGTATGTATACGGGTAAGACGGCTAAAGCTCACGAAAAATCAGTTTCTCCTGGCCTTCCTAGAAGATTTAAAAAAAACTCTAAAGATTAAAAAAATTCTGAATTGAAAAAATGCCTTTACGACAGATGAGCTTGACGATTTCGAGCCTTACAAACTTGGCTCCAAATTTTTGAGTAGGATCAAATTGGAAACTCCCGGAAATGAATAAACTTTACGGTAAATTTTTAAAACCTTTTGTTTTCTACGTTTTTTAATTGATTTTGATTTTTTTTCAAAGTGTCTTGTAGCCACACAATTTCAGTTTTTTAACATGCTATCAACTGATTAGTTGCAGTTGAAAAGCTGTAGAGGAAAAGACCTTTAAATAGAGCATATTTTTTCGAAAATTTAGTTCATCTAAAAACGTATCTTCCAAACTTTTTGAAAATTCATTCAGTCAGTTGATAGCTTCTTAGAGAGCTAAGATCCAGAACTACATGCTGGTCAAAAATCATTTTTGATAGAAAAAAAACCACCTAGAGCAAAAGGTTTTAATAATTTGCTGGGAAAAGTCGTCAATCCACCGGGAAAAGTTATTAAATTTGCCGGGAGTTTTCACACACAGCCTTTTGAGTTGTCGACTAGAAAAGCTCAAAAATCTTGTCTAAAGGACCATGCTTGCGGTGGTCTGGTGGTTCACCGGCAATTCAAAATTTTTTCCTAATCATTGAGCTTTGATGAATTTTCAACTCGGTTTCTAACAAAACCATACCTAAAATAAAATTCTAGGCCTTATTTTGTTAGAAACCAAGTTGAAAAATTCGTACAGAAATCCAACGAGTAGGAAAAAATTTTGAATTGGAGGGGGACCAGCAGACCACCGCGAGCATGGTCCTTTAAAAATATAAATTACCGTATTTTCTCTAACAGAAGCCCACCCCTCTATTTTTTGACTACGATTTCAGATATAAGTTCATTTTTGATTGAGAAGCTACAAGAGTGGTAACTTTAGGAGGTTGAAAAAATAGAAGCCATGGGCTTAATTAGAGAAAATACGGTATAAATTCTTGTCATATAAGTTGTTAACACCTTTATTACATGGATTTTCAATACCAGCACAACATTAGTAAATTACGAACATCGGTATGCTTGATTAAAGAAAAGGATCCAGCCTTTTTTGAGCAAACATCAGCTACGGCACTATGTAAATTTATCTGCAGCAAATTCATAAAAGCCAAAAAGGCCAGATTTTGAATATGGAAGGAGTACAAAATTGGTTTTGCGTTACATACAGATGGATTTACCGTTTGCCTCAGCTATTGTGGCTGTGGCTTCTGTGGTTTCCTGTCCTTTTTCTTCGAACTGGTTCTCAGTGGAAGATTTCGATCAAACATTTTCTTCAAATCTTTCACGGCTCTTTGTTTCTCAGCATGTAGTCCATCAATTGGATCCCAATTGAGGCTTTCATATGAACTTTCGCTCTGTAATTTTTTAGATTCCCTGTACCAAAGATTTTGCTTAAAGGCTCAAACCCAGTGTAGGCGTCATTTTTTTCGCCCCCTCACTCGGAAATAGCCATACCGTATTTCTCTTTTCTGATTCAAAATCGTGTTTTTAGCATTGTGTTTTTGACCCACTTTTTGATCACTTCTCTCAGGCAAGTTACCACCCGTTTTGTAGCTCATCTTTCTAGCTACAAAATGGGTTGTAACTTGTCTGAGAGAAGTGATCAAAAAGTGGGCTAAAAACACAATGCCAAAAACACGATTTTGAATCAGGGGGGCGTTAATTAGAGAAAATACGGTAACTTGTTCTCTCTCAGTTTGCAATTGGTGTTTTTTCTTGTAGCTAAGGAGCACTGCTACGAAACATGCTGTTAATCGAGTAAATAGTGTTTTTAAAAAAGTGGATAAAATCGAGTAGGTCCACTTCTCGAGTCGCACAACCACGCGGATACAAGTGTGGATTCATTTGACTTTATCTATTAGGTCGTCCAATAAGTTTTGAGAAACAGCACGTGGGTTCGCTTTAATTTTCAAAGTGCATCATTTGGCACATTTGACAATGATGTCTCTACGTGTCATATGCCATTTTGTAGCCCGTTCTCTTTTCTTCAAAATGTGATATTGAACAATTCTTTGTTATTAAAAAATAGGATCAAAAATAGGAAAACAAAAAATGTGCATAAATTTACCAAACTTGAGAAATTATTTGTTTTTTTTATTTTTGGTCCATTTTTTTATAACAAAGAGCCGGTTAATACGACATTCAAAAGAGGAGAGAACGGGCTACAAAATGGTATATGACACGTAGAGACATCATTGTCAAATGTGCCAATTGATGCACTTTGAAAATTAAAGCGAATCCACGTACTTTTTCTCAAAACTTATTGGACGACCTAATACAATTCTTAAGCAATAGCCACTTTATCCATAGTTTTTTGTAGCTCTGTTTCTTAGCTACAAGATAAACTAACTGCAGAGTTTTTGAATAAAGAGAAAAAAATTAGAGTAATACTCTTTTCTCGTACCAAAATACTCCTTTCTAAATTTTATTTTTTGGAGTTTTCTCTTTTTCTCTCTGATTCTCAGCTGTCCAACAAGATATATTTCTTCACTAAAATTTTTTTCAAAGTTAGATATTCAAGGGTTTGAATAGAGGAACTTGGTCGAAAAGTTACTTTATCCAAAGACTGAAATCTTTAGATTTTGCAGGGAGTTGAGGACTTGTCAGAAAGACAAAAAAGACTTGTCACTAGAAAAGAAGTACCACCCAAAAAATTATGGCCATTTCCGAGTGTGAGCGCGTGAAAAAATGCGCACTCATTGGGTAGGAGGCTTAAATGTCCAACCAGATGTTCAAGTCCTTCCTCCTCTTCTGGCAAATCTTGCCACCTACTCATTGTGGGTGTGTCACCATGAGACACCCTTCGTTTAGCTGAATCAGTGCTGGAATGGTTTTGGAATGCCCTTCTAAGTCGTCTACGAGCTTTGGTAATTTTGGAAAGTCTCTCCTTTTCCTCTGCTGATAACTCCTGCAAAATTAGTTATGAAAACAAATTTTTGAGAAAAGTGTGTGTGTAAGGCTTACAATTTCATCAGTTTGACTTTCACCCTCGCAAAGTTCTGGATGTAAAGTTTGTACTCGTTGGTTTCTAGTCTCTGTGTGGTCTGTCTGCATTTCATTCTCGAGAACATCGATCAGATGGGTTTGCAGTTGTTGGTCCATACTTCGCACTTGGTCCGTCTGTACTTCTAAGCTCTGTAAAGAGGACCACGGTAAAATTAGTGATGGCCAGAGGCCACTTTTTTGACCATTGATTGAGGCTGCTTTAGAACAATTTTGGGGTCTTTTCGGTTGTCTGTGTCCAGATTTTTTAGTTTTTTTAAGAGCCATAAAAGGAAGGAAACAAAAGCAGAGTCACCAAAAGTTAGTTATGTAAATGGTTGAGAAACCTGAGATCTCAATGAGATTTTCAACCATATTATCGTACCATGTGACCGAAAAGTTCGCGGACAAAGTTTAAAGCCAATTTTTTCAGTAAAATAAGAACATAACTGCATTTTTTGGTATCATCAGAAAGCCCTTGTTCTCTTTAAGAATAAATATCGCTCTTTTATGTCAATAAAATGCTTTAGAATGTCCGATCTGAGAGCAGGCATTGTGCGACTTTGGGAAGAAGGAAGAAGCAAAGTGAGATCGCTCGTGATATGAATGTTCCAAAAACAGTTTCGGATGCCATCAAGCGATTTCGTGAAACAGGCCGCAATGAAGACAGAGCAGCTGTTTCACGAAATCGCAGCATAACCTTGATATCACTTTCTCTTCTTCTTCCCAAAGTCGCACGATGCCTGCTCTCAGATCGGACATTCTAAAGCATGCAATTTATTGACATAAAAGACAAGCGATACACTATTCAAGAGAAAAGAAACGCTTCTGATGATGTTATGTTTTTACTGTTGGCTTTAAACTTTGTCCGGGAACTTTTCGGTCACATGATATTTCTTCTGATAAACGGGCAGTCTCCACCTTCGAGATATTTGGGCCAGACTGTTAAAATGATCGGACCCTAGGCAGTACGAACCTGAGGTGAGGGCCGTTAAATCGAGGTCTGACTGTACTGCCTGATTCTGACTAAAATAATTTTTTAATTAATACTTTTTTAGCTCGATTGGAAGAACTATCGCACGACCCTTCAACAACCCCCCTCCCACCCTCCTTTTACGGTGCTTGTACTGCTCCTTTAATTTTCCTTTTTCCCGGCCACATACCGAGAAAGTGCTTGCAGAAGTCATTGTCTCAGCATCAGAAAAGTCTATTGGCGTGGTCTGTATTTCCTGCTCCATCAGCGAGGGTGACTCACTAGAAGGCGACAGGTCAGTCTGGATGCCCTCGTCCACAAACTCAATGTCCAAAATGTTGACAGACACTTGCTTTGGCAGTGCCTCTTCAGCTTGCACTCCAAACTCGCGAAACTCAGGTGTTGTTGTCTGCATGGCCAGGTCTGTGAATTCCATTAGCTTCAGCGGTTCTACTTGAACACCCAATTCAACCACCTCTACTGCTGCTGTTTGGTCGTTTTTGTCTTCACTAAATCAACAAATCCATTTACTTTAATGCAATAGATTTTTGTCGGTTTTGAAAATTAAAAAAAGCAGCCCCCAGTCTGTAAGATTAAAAAGGTTGACTAAAATGCCCCTTTTTGTCCCTGATTTTGAAAGTTGTTACGAGTTGAATTCCAAATTACTGTCGATTTGTGACCATTTATGACCTAACTTTGGGAAATTTCGATTGGAAATCATCAATTTTCTAAAAAAAAGTTTCCCACATAAATTCGGGGAATTTTTCTTAAAGGGGCATGCCCACGCTAGTAAAAGGTGGTGCTCGGGAATTCAAATTTTTTTCATAATCATTGAACTTTTAGCTTTTTTCAACTTGGTTTCTAACAAAACTTTACCTAAACTAAAATTCTTAGCCGGCTTTTATGGCAGTAATTTATTTAATTAATTCACGTAAATCAAGCGGAATACCGTAAATTTTTTATTAGACGGTCCGAGCCGTCTATTTTTCAACCACCCTGGGAGGGGGGGACGGGGTGGTTTGAGTTGGTTATCATTTTGGCTAGTTTCCTTTCATTTTTATGGTTATTTGCGTGAAATCCCAAAATTGGGGCATTTTCTAACAGTAAAGCAGTGCTGGAAATGGTTGCAATCGATAGCTCGGTACTTTTTGGCGCTAGAAGTGAGTGAGCTTGCTAAAAGATAAAGTAAAAAAAGCAGGGTATGCACCGATGAGGATTTGGGCATTCGACCCCAGGCGATGCGTATATGAAGGCCCTTTTAAAAGCAAGCAGTTTGATTGTTTGGCATTGATTTCGTTTGAAAAAAATTGTTTTTGAAGCGATCTATTAGGCTGTCTACTTTTAGTGAGTGGTTTTTTTAGTGCGACCCGTGCCGTCTATTTTTCAAATACCCTCGGAGGGATCCGTTTTTTATGGAGGGACCGTCTAATAGGAAATTTTTGGTAAGTACCTGAATATTTGATCAGTCTGAGCATCACTTTCATAGAAAACCACACTAGGAGGGGCTGCTGGTCTCGCAGAAGTGCTCTCCATCTGGTCTATGGAGGCTAAGGCAAAGGCATCGTTCTGCCTGATCATTTCATCAAACAGGGCTGATTGTTTTTCTGGATCCCTATTTTCCTCAAAATATTATATTTTAATAGATACAACAAGTTAGGGTTGATACCTGTGAAAGGGCCAGAATTTTAGGCATGCCCGTCTTATGATCTATGTCCTCAAAAATAGGTGGCAATTCGATACCATTTTCTTTAGCCTCTTCCTGTATTTTGTGCATCACCGCCAAGCGAGTGTCTGCACTTAACATGGGCATCAAATATCTGAATAATTTGTGGGTAGGCTGGCTTGAGCGAGATTACAAAAGTCACTTTTGTTTTCATGTACATTGATGGGTTAGTCAAATTTAAATAATTACTTTGCAGTCTTGCTGTTCCCCCCACATCCTCATCATACCGACACCTGCCCCTTTCTGGTCTCCACCTAAAAGCAATAAAAGGTTAGATATTGGCAACTTAACTTTTTTAGAGGACATTTGTCCTCAATAATTTCATAGATGATAAGTAAAGATCGATGGGGGGTTTGTTCGACAACCGGAAAACTCAAAAACCGGATAATTCAACAGTCGGATAATTCAACAGAGTAACATCCAACGATGCCCAATTTTTTCTTATGCCACCCAGGGCTGTCCCAGAACCTTTCAGTATTATTTCGAACTGACGTTTTTTTTTGCAATTTTAATTTACACTATCATTTCCAACATTATATTCAAAACGTAGCCCTGCTTCCTGGCGTCATTTTCAGTATATGGTTGTAAATGATTATGTAAAGTAAAATTGCAAAAAAACGTTGCTTCGAAATAATACCAAAATCCAACCCTCAAAAATACTTATGTCTTCTTGGTCAAACCTTTGCTAGCTACCTTATTTTCTGAAGCAATTTTGGTGTGGAAATTTTTTTATTTGGTTACCAATGAAGTTATAACTATAAAAAATCACTAAATGCGTTGACAAATAAATAAAATTGGTAGAAGTTAAGGCTGTATAAAACTAAGTACGCATTTTGGCTGGTTTCCTTTAATTTTGGTGGTCATTTGAAGGAAATCGCAAAATTGAGGCAGTTGGTGACAGACTGTCACTGACAGTAAAGCAGTGCTGGAAATAATTCCAATCAATTTCTCGATATTTTTTGGCTCTAGAAGTCAGTGAAATAAACATAAAAAAATGTGCACCTAGCGGTATTAGAACAGTCGACTTAGGGCGATGCGTATATAAAGCATGGTTCTCAAAAGACGTGCCTTTAACTGACCATTTTGAAAACTGGTCAATAATGATCAAAAAGACATTTGATCACAGAAGGGTTTGATCACATACCGTATTTCCTGTAATTTCTCCCCCGGGGGAGAAATTTTTCAACCTTCCTCTAGAGGGGGGAGTAATTAGAGGGAGGGGAGAAATTTGAGGGAGGAGGGTAATTTTTCAACAATACAGCGTCGAAGGCGCTACGAAAAAATTTTCACATTTTGGTATTAGGGAAACTACATTAAGTCAAATTTTCAGCCATGTAGCTTTTGCCTTTCTGGCACACGACTAGCTTGTTTTCAATCTATCGTTTACCCCTTAAATCAGGCTCTTCCTTAATAGAAGACTTAGGGCTTGCACTTAATTATCCGACTGAGTTATGAGCATCACTGCTATCTGCTGCAAATGTAAACGAATAAACACTAGTGCCAAATATGAATATAGCACATGTCCCAAAATTCTCTACTCCCACACACTTACAACACTGGACAATTTGACATTAAAGCTTATAGCTCCTACTTTAAGAGCCATTTTAAAGCAATGGAAATATGGCACTAGCAGCGCTTGTGCTCAAACCTAACAAAACTTTAACATCTATTACCTTAGCTAAAAAGCAAATACCGTATTTCCTCTAATAGAAGCCCCGGGGCTTCTATTTTTTGGATCCTTAAAAATCGGAAAATTTGGAATTCTATTAGAGGAAATACGGTACTCACTATTATCTAGGATCAACACCCCAAAGCAGCCAATACGAGAAGCAGGACCTCAGTCTAACAGAAAATCAGTTGTGAAGTGTTGGACTAGCAGCATCTCCCAGTCCATCTACCTTTTGCTAGTCAGTTAGAAGCCTTAGGTCTGGACATTTTTGGTTCGGTCAGCCTGCTAGAAGCTATTTATATTAACCCGTCTACTACAAGGGTGCAGGGTTAGGTCTTAAAGGTTTGAACATCTGCAGTGAATTAGTGACTAAAGAACCTGCTCAATTGAACCCATAAAGTATTCCAATAAATTCGGTATCTAGCCAGATCACCAGCACTCCTAGAGCATTATCCACAATGTTACATTATTCACGAATTTTCGTGGTGGCAAAGAGTTTCTTACGAATTGTCAAATTTGGAGAATGGAAGATTAGCTCGGCGTTCAAAATCACGGAAATCTTTATTTTCTTTAATTTTTGGGTTAAATTCGTGTGGGGGAGCGTAATTAAAGAAGGGATAGTAATTAGAGGTGGGAGTGGGGAAGAAGTTAGAGGGGAGGGGTGAGTGGATAGTAATTAGAGAGAGGGGAGAAATTACAGGAAATACGGTAACTTATTTGAACAATTACTTGTTTGAATTTCAAAATGTTCGGCCAATCGTATATCTGGTCTCACACTTGTTTCATCAAAGAACATTGAGATCCAATTACTCTATTGGCTCAGAGTCTATATATAATTATTACTTATATACTTTCGAACCAGATTTTGAGATTTCAGAAAGCCTTATGGTAAATCTACATCATACACTGTTAGAAAGACACAACTTGGTACTAAAATGTTAGATAAATTTGTTTTTTTCGTCCTATTCTATCGGTTATGCTAATCAAGACTCTTTTGTGCACAGAATCAAATCCGTACAAAACCAAGTCATAATTTAACTTTTATGCGTAATGATAAATAATCATAAAATTAACAGTCTTCCAAACGGGTAAACAATGCATGATCAAATAAATATTAAAGAGTTGAGTTTTTGTCGTAGGTCAAAAACTTTTCTTTTCTTCTGGCACTCTGCTTCTTATCGTTTCTGCTTAGCTTAAGCTAAACTCCTGTTCGAAGAGATATAAGCTTGACCTGCTGAAGACTGCATTCCTTCTTGGGCTGTCCCAACCACTTCCAGAACTTCGGCTTCTTTCCACCCTCAGTTTTTATTGCGCATTGAAGAGATCGATGCCAAGTCTCCAAGGAATTTGTCGTCTTCGCTTTGCCAGCCACAACCAAATGATAGAAATTCCAGAGCTTTTTTAGAAACAGTAATCGACCTCGAATACCCGTATTCACATCAATTACTCCAATTCCAAATCTTAAAAAAAGAAATTAAATGAAATTTCAAATAATGAAAATTCAACTCTTTCAGAGTATTCAATGAAATCCATCTCTTGTGATCGCAATGGAAAATGGTGCTGAGCTTCGTCAACAATCGCTTGAAGTCCATCCTCAACGTCATCCACAGGCACATAAATCAGGCATTTCAATTTCTTGACAACTTAATTGAAAATTTCTCCTGTCTCGTAAAGCTTGAGAAGACGAATTCTTTGGAGTAGGACACGATAATAAAACGTACATGGATGGGGAAGCAGGGAAAAATACTCTTGTACTGCTTCAAGTCATCTGGAATAATTATCTCTTCCGGCCAGCTGCTTATATTCGGATTGTCGTCCAGCTTGTGAAATAGTTTATCATGCAAATTCTAGTTAAAAAACCGGTTTGTGTACTTTTTGATAGTAATAGACACAACGACCAATGTTGAGCTGATCGACATTACAGTGGCTTCGTCTGTAGCATTGCGCACCGAAGGGCGCAGGGGGATTGAGAGTTAGAGATTCGCGCACTCACTTACCTTAGACATGATTCCGAGAAGTACTTTTGATCGTAAAATGCATAAAGAGACTCTTTTTGCTACGGCCCATGTTGAAAAACATGATGAAACAGCAAAAACATGACAAAAGTGGCCCCTACACTCCGTTTTATATTTATAACGCCACCCATAATTTTGGGGTTTGAAGCTACCAACAGTGATGTTTTGATGAAGTGGCGCCATTTTAAGATGCAATCTGTCCAAAAAACACGTTTACGGCAATAAAGAATGAATTTCGAAACCGCGGGAAATTTTTTTACTGTAAAACCAAAAAATGACCGTTTCATGTTTATAACGCCATTTACGACGTTAAACATTTGTCTGCTATTTCATTGCTTTTACCAGGCCAACGCAAATCGCTAATTTGTTTTAGAAAATGTCTCGAGGAACGAAGGTTGGAGTTCGAGAAAGGGCAGATCGTGGCGTATCAAAGTGCAGGAAAGCGAGTTCATGCAACTGCTGGAAGCTTCAAAGATCACACCGTCTTGTCCAAAATTCTTGCAAAATTTAACACGTTATGGCAAAAAGCGAAAGGGACAAAAGAAAGCTTCCAAGTGAGATGAGCGTCAAATTGGCAAGAGGGCTTCAAATTTTTCTCTTCATCTGTCACGTCATCAAGCAGGATCTCGGGTTGGAGGTGTCAAAACTACCGTCTGGAGTGCTATATTAACTTTGAAAATCAGAGAGCTAAAAAGAGACACGACTACGCAAAATAAGGCAAGGATGAATTTGAATATGTACAACTTCAGCCTATTAAGATGTCGCTTTTCCGGCTTTCTGGACATTTGACCAAAAATCCCCGAAACGCCCCTATGCCGTCATAAACATCGTAAAAATGTTTGAAATGAAAATTAGATTCAAATTTATTTCGTCCTCATCTGAAAAACTGGTGCCCGGAATTCAAACATTTGAAATGAGACTTACTGGTGTAGGCCAGTTTTAAACTCTCTCAACGAACACATCGCTTATCACGTCAATACTATTTTGATTTTTCTTGAAATTAGCTTGATACGTTTTTCAGCATTAAAAGTTGATAGAGATAGAGAATTAGACCCAATTGTCAAAAATCGATAAACTCACTTCCGAAGGTAAAAATTCACATTACTAAACACGACCGGTTGAGCTAGCAAATTTACCTTCAGGCAGTTTTTATCGATTTTTTTGACAGAAAACGGGTCTGAATTTTTTTCTATCTATCTCAACTTTTAATGCTGAAAAACGTATCGGAACAATTTCCAGAAAGAAATCAAAATAGTATTGACAGGCGATGTAAAAACGTTGAGGCAAAAAGTTGAGGATGAGTTTGAAACACGGTAAGATGCCCCTTTAATATAGTTTTTCGACGGCTAAAATATTTTGACTGCTGAAATATTTTTTGACTATTGAAATATTTTTGGACTACAGTCAGTTCCAGTTATCCGATTTACCAAAGGGACCGCCCTTATGGTGTCGGATAAACGCGGTGTCGGTTAAACGAGGTGTCGGATAACTGTGTAGGTTTACCAGGCCAACCAAATCGGGCTCATGGTGTCGGATAAAAGAGGGTGTCGGTTAACTGGGGTGTCGGATAACCCAGAAGATCCCATATTGTATGAATTAGTCAAAAAGCACATGATGCATGGACCGTGTGGCAAACTCAATTTAAAATCTATATGTATGAACGATAACAAATGCTCGAAACATTTTCCAAAAGAATTTGCTGCAGAAACGACGTTAAATGACGACGGATATCCCACAGGGGCTTAAAATTCAAAAACATAATCACTTTCAAATATTTGCGCCAAATCAAAATTTTTAAAATTGGATTGATTTTCTATTGATTCATGTTTTCCACTGATGCTCGATAAATATTGTTTGTTGTACTGGTAAATGTTATTGGGCTTAGATTCGCCTTGAGTGTAGCTTTCCAACAAGCCATCACTGTCTATAAACATAAGAAAATTGGTGACCACAATAGATTCTACGAACAAAACATTCAAACAAATTTTGAGTTGTCAAATGCGAAAGGGTGTGCCACGACTATATTTTTCTTCTCATATCACCCAAAAACTAAACCGGAGGCTCAATAGAGATTAATGCTGTAATTTGGTACCAAAGAGGTACGTAAAAATACAAATTTAGGTGTCTTATGCAAAAATTAGATGGAAAACGCAAAATCATTATTTTCACTGAGAAAATGCCCAGTTGGTTGTTTTTGATGGTCTCTCGCTTGTAAAACTCTTTGGTTTTTAAAATTCTATTTTAAGTAAAAAAGATAGAATATAATGTTAGCTTTCTTTTGGTATAAAAATGCTCAAAAAATGCAAAAATTTGAGGTTTTCAATGCAAATGGAAATTCTGGTATAATTTTATAGCTGAAGATGGTTTCCACCAGAAGAATGTGCACTAAGCCAAATGGACTGTCTCTGGCCAAAATTGTAGCTGCAGACAAGATAAATTGGGAAAAGGAAGGGCTGGAAGAAGCAGAAGCTAGATGAAGCCAAAATGCACACTGAACAAGCAAACATGATGCGTAGAGCCTGTCTATGTAAGCAAATTTTTAGTGGAAGCATTTTCCAATGTTTCAGAATGGT
This sequence comes from Ditylenchus weischeri, assembly GCA_029231635.1. Lineage (NCBI taxonomy): Eukaryota > Metazoa > Nematoda > Chromadorea > Rhabditida > Anguinidae > Ditylenchus > Ditylenchus weischeri. Next base: position 1,101 of record JAMRYI010000875.1, on the reverse strand, counting down.
AACATTAAAAATTTTTTGTAAAATTGGCCGAAGAAAAGGATTATTCTTTGTGGAAGGAATGTCTGAGCTTATTTTTGTTGTATGAGACGTCCTAAAAGCGACGACTTTTTTAGATTTTTTGACGGAATTAAATTTGGTTAATTTTCAGGTATGATGAGGACTCGCCATTCAAGCTTCACTTTCCCGAATTGATGGAATCGCCAGTGCATTTTGCGGAAAAAAAAAAGAGCGAGTCCTGAAATCATTAGAAACAATCAAACCGCTGATGATTCAGCGAGTCTATGTGAGCAGAATTTACTTTATTTCTGTATCTAACTTATGCTCACCAGTTGCTATTTCAGCCATCAATGTTCTCTGCCGATCGCCCTCATCCAATTCTCAAGTGGTCTTCGAAAAGCATCGGTGATATTTGACTTGAGCGGAGTCAAATCATTTTTTTCCAGATTCTTTGATAATTTTGCCTATTTTTAGTCAACAGCGACTTGATGCCCTACAAAGACTTGGATGCCAAAAGACTTGGATGCCCTACCCCCTATCAAGATTCCGACGAAACATGCGTGGAAGCCATGGTCGAATTGATTAATCAAGTGACACAGCGGCACAATAGCAGTTGACTGAGCGAGGTATTTCTTTGCTTTTGATTGATGTGACTATGACTTGTTTTTCAGCATCTAGATAGGGTTCTATCTCGATATTCACGCCAAATTCGTTCAATCCACGAATGAACGCATCCATCGAGCTGAGTCTGAAGCCGTTGAGATGTGAGTTAAGCAGAAATGAGATGGAGCATGAACAGATGGCCGTCGCTTACGCTATCCAACTCAATTGATCTTAGTAAAATTTTTGACCGAATCATATCTCCGAACGTTTTGTTTGATTTTGTGTGTTGTTGAATAAATTTGTCAGCGTGTTGTTTGAGGAAATAAATTTGTCATGTAGCTGTTTGAGGAATAAATTTTAGGATTTTTAGAGCGGTTCTTTCAATCTGCTCAGATTTTCTCTGGTGCAAATAAAAATATTTAAAGCATTTTCTGAAATTTTCTTGAAATAGCTTGGCGTTTTGTTGTTTTTAAAGTGATTATGTTTTGAATTTTAAGCTGT
>JAMRYI010001189.1:0-39655 GCA_029231635.1 Ditylenchus weischeri | reverse complement strand
AAAGCGATCTGCATTGTTTAAAAACAGGCTCCCATCGAAAATCCCACCAAAAATCAGCGAATTTTCGAAAAGTACCTTTATTCACCGTAAATTACTTTATTCACCGTTAAATTACGGCGTAATTCAACAACAAATCATCACCACAATGCTAAACATCATATTTTTTACCTCCTCGAATTTCAGTTAACAAGTTTCTATCATTCAAAGCATCTGGAACATTTCAGTGCACGAAAAATCAGACATTTGCTTGAAGAAGACATTTAACTGCCCGAAACACTTTAGAAAACATAACAAACGCTAAAGCAATTAAGAAAAAATTGAGCGAAAAATAGGAAAACGACAAAACATTGACTGAAATGTGAATGAACAGAGGCGCCAATTCAAAAACGAAGATAATTAAAAATCAGCGAAAATCAGCGAAAATTATCAAAATCAGCGAATATCAGCGAATCAGCGAATTTATTTTTTCATCAGCACTCCGGCCTCAAAATCAGCGAGGATGGGAGCCCTATTTCGAAAGGATATATATTTTTTTGGGACTATAAATTAGTTTTATTTTCAATCGTTACGTCAAAATATTTTTACCGCATGAGAAAGATACGGCAATATTACTAGAATTTCCAATCAAAAATAATAAAAAGTATTTTGCCTTACACAGGAATCGAACCTGTGACCTTCTGTTTACTAGACAGACGCTCTGCCACTGAGCCAGTAAGGCACATGTTGACTGACTCGCTAATTTTACTATTGTAGTCATTTGTAAAAAAACCCTTTATTAGCGTAACACATCATCAAGCAGCATTTGCAGCATCAAAATGACTATAAATTGCAAACAACACAAGTTTCTAGGCCAATCGTATGAATATGGAGCACATTTTACAAAGAAAAATTACTCCAGTTTTTATTCCTAGAAGAAGCAAACTCAACTGCGATTTGGCAAGGATCACGAGTGAGAGGTCGATTTTACTTACAGTTTTTTCACAGTGTGTATGCCTAATTGTTTTCAGACGGGCCACAAACTCGATGAGCCCTTTGCATGTTAGGTTGCAGCGTAGGCACATCAAACTGCGCCATATGCATGCTCAGAAACAGGGCTCATCGGATGTGAACAGCAAAGGGTCCAAAAACACACAGCAAGGTGGGGAGGAGTGTACTCAGGACGCTTTAAATGAGCTGGCCACCACCTTCACTGAATACAACCGCTTCAAAAATGAAGAAATGGCTGGGGTGAGTTGTTTTTTTATGAATTGGCTAAAGTAAGCAAAATTTGCGATTGCAGAAAAACAACAATGGGCAGCGGAATGCAGCCGTGCCTCCTCCTTCAGCTAAATACTCATTTGCAGGTGGCAGGGATATGACTTACTCTTTGTAATAAAAAATGTACAACACTGCCACTCACTACTACTACTACCCTTATTAATAAACTGTGCTTTACATTAACTATTTGTAACTACAAAATATGTCACTGAATATTTTTCCGTAAAACCTCGATAAATTTACACCCCGTCCACTTCAAATTTACCCAAAATAGGCAGGAATGTCTTATTCATGACAGAGCTGAAACCGAAGTTTGACCACGACAAATCACTCGAAAGTGTGCTTCTATATGAATTTTTCATTAAGAGTTCCGCCCGAATTCATTTTTATGTCGCAGGTAAGTCTGTGCGCGCATCTCTAACCCATTAAGCGGGGGCTTGCGGTTGAGATGCGCAACAAAACATACCTTAGAGACAAATCATTCGAAAGTGACTCTGGATGCATGAAAAAAGAGATGCATTCCAGAGTTTCTTTATGCGGTAGGCTCCAGTTAACAAAACTATGTTCATATTCCATCTTTTTGGAGTATCCAGTGCTCAAAAGGTCCAAAAACCGGTCCGATTTTTGGATAGCTTTTTTAAGCCACATATCCAATTAGCGGATTTTCCTTTCATTCTCACTTTCAGTGTGTGTCCAATGAGCGGAATTATTGTTACTCTCACTTTCACTCATTTTTAGTGTCCAATCGACGGAATTGTTCCTCCTTTACTATAGCGCTGCATTCTGTGTGTAAGAGTGCGTCACAAAAAAATATTAGGGGTGTTCCGTCAATCAGACCGAAAATCTGATTACACCATTCGACTCAGCGTGGTCCATTTACTGACTGAAAAAATTATGAAAAGTTGGGGTATACTGTCCCAAAAAAAAGTCATGGCCTGTTGAAAGTTCCCAAAAACCACAGGGGGGACCGAGGCATTTTCGGCGGATTTCTGGATTGCCTTGGGGAACCAAGGCATAGTTGTAGGTTCAAATTTTGGTGGTAGCATGCATCATTTTTGTAACGTGTGTTCCCCACGCAGGTCCTCGGCGTCTACGAATTGCTACATCTGTGGCAATAAAAAATTCTAGTTCTTTTTACTCTGACTTCAAAAAAAAAAGTGTGCATCCATAGGAATTCGAATAAGCAACCTTGGTTATGAGTATATAAGGCACTATCCTAACTTTTCTCCGTTTCAGGACCTCTCAGAACTCACTCCCGAATAGCCAAATCGTTGTATCGAGACTCGACTGTATATAAATTTTGTCGCAAGTGGACGATCACTTGGTTTTGTCGGTGCATGGATCATCCAGCAGAACTGTGGTTTGTTCAAAGAATAACATTTGAAATAACCAGGTTGCTTTTCAAGACGCAAATATGGCAATCGAATCTGCAATGACTATTCAACTGGACTGAATGAAGCTTTGGAAACTGACAGTCATCCTCTTCCGCTGCCTGATGATATCTTCTCTAAGCTCAATGGTGGTCATATTCTCCCAAAGCGATTTCGAACTGAGTGATCTTCGTGCAAGTAAACTCTGTGTGATCAATACTCCAAGAAAGGTCCCACTTGAATTGCTGAGATTGTGCACGAAAACTGGCCTCCTTGCTGGTGTAGATCTGGAAGAACTCATTGACATCGTTGCTAGAAAGTGAAATGTTCCTTTGCTGTCGCCTGGCTTAATCATATCATCATCGTCAGAAAATGCTTCTGAAGAACATAATCAACATCATTTGAGCGTAGAAATTGCTCTAATCAGCATATCGATGGACCAAGTCAGAGATGGACTTGCAATCGTTCAGCCTTTCAATTCAGCCAGCAGTAGCCAAAATTTCATAGCACAGATTTCGGTTTCGAGCTCGCAATCCCCTAAGAAAGGGCAACATTAAGAAAAGCGAGAGGTGATACAACAAGAACTTACTCATCAGATCCCTTGGCCAAATTCTTTTCGTACGGAGAGCCATCGCTGGTGGTCGTCAGCAGTGCGATATCGACGTCATATCGGTAGGCTTTGCGACCTGGCTCCACATCAATCAAAAAGAGATTAGCGATTCCCTTCTCTTGCTCTCGGAATTCCCTCGGAGGCTTGAACAGCGGAGCCTGCAACATTAATCATGAGAATCGGCCATTAGAAACGGATGAAATAAACTCACATCATCCATCGCAAGGTTTTTTAGAGCTTGGACGATATCCATCTTTTTTCTTTGAAGGCTTGATAGCGCTGAAACTTTTCGATAACTGACAAGGTGAAAAATAGCAGACAAAATGGAATCTGGAAATACAGGGTGGTCCAAGAAATTCCCTGGATTTGAAATGGTCATAACTTTTTTTCTAGGGCGTTTTTCGAATTTCTGTAAACGCCAAAATGTTTATCTTGACGGGGATTTTGTTTTCTGTTTCTAACTCGGAAAATTTTTTTCGAAAATTTTGACTTTTTGCCTTGGTCCCCTATGGTCCAAAAGACCAATCTTGTCACTTGTTTCAATTCACGACTATCTCTTTAGTCATTATGTTTTTCTTTCAGATTAAATGGCTTTCAAATGTGTTGATGTTACATGTTCTTCGAATAAATTCATGATTTGGCGCATTTGACAAGGTTTTTTGAAGTTTGCTAAATTTGGTCTTTTTGGACCATAGGGGGGACCAAGGCAAAAAAGTCAAAATTTTCGAAAAAAATTTTCCGAGTTAGAAACAGAAAACAAAAATCCCCGTCAAGATAAACATTTTGGCGTTTACAGAAATTCGAAAAACGCCCTAGAAAAAAAGTTATGACCATTTCAAATCCAGGGAATTTCTTGGACCACCCTGTAGATGTGTTTCAGGTCACAGAGTGTCAAAACCTTATACGCCGTCAGATACACGTTGGCGTTGTGTTATACCAAACTTTCTTTGGAACAGATTTAAATATTTATTGATTTTTTTTGTTCCCTCTTTTAACCAGTGTTTTCAAAAGTCACACTATCACACTTGGGTCACACTAAGTTCACCGACCTTTTTATCTGAAAATTTGTTTTCTTATCTCAGATGTTTTTACACCATCTTGTAGCTGAGATTTTTCTCTATCGATTCGGTGGTCAGACACGAAGTCACACTTTTCATAAAAAGTGTGACTTTAAAGTCACACTTTTTATCGTCTCCAATTTAGAATACAAAGAAAAAAAATCATACGTGTTTGTGCTCAAAAGAGAGCCAATATGTTGAATTTGAGGGTTCCGTTGAGATATCCAACATCGGTTTGCGAAAATTGGCAGAAAATTGTGCTTGAACACAAAAGTGGCGAACCACCCATCCGCACACCCACACAATACTATATAGAGATGGAGGCAAGAAAAAAATGTTTGATGCGAGTTTAATTAAAAGCTTAAGAGAAAGCCAAGATGTTGTACTTGGGAGTTCAATCATACTTATCAATCATACTTATCTTAGCAAGTTCAATCATACTTATTTGTGCTTAAAAGAAAGCTAAGATGTTGAACTTGAGGGTTCAAGAGAGATATCCGACATTAGTTCACAAAAGATGGTAGAAAATTGGGCTCAAAGACAAAAGTGGCGAGAGACAGACACATGCCAAATACTATTTAGAGATTGCTTTCCGAAAAACAATAGAAGCGCCCAAACGATGGGGCCCAAATGAGGGCGCCCAAATGAGTGTGTACGATTTTCACAAGAATTACATTTTTCCAAAAAGCCATATCTCAACAATATTACATTAAAAAAATCCATAATGTGTTAGCATTATATTCAAAAATTATTATGTAAAATGGGTTTGCGCTACAACATAGTGCTAACCAGTGTTTTCATAATTGACACTGATATGTCAGTTTAGTGAAGCTAACATTTTTTAAATGTGGTCGTAGACATGAAACAAGTTGTATTTTCGAAATTCTGTGAAGTGCGTTAGAAAGCTGACGAATTTCTGATTGAGAAAGGTGCTGTCAGGTTAATCGAGGGTAAGGTTTGTGGGATTTCTTTGTCTGCCAACCAAATTTTTTTTGAGTGTCGGTTAACTGAGGGTGTCGGATAATCGAAGTGCCGGTTAAACGAGACTCGACTGTATAGTCAAAAATGTCTTAGGTCAAACTCTTTCGGGAGATAATTGCAAAAGACTTCAACAGAAGTTAGCTCGAAAAAAAGGTGATGTGCAAGGTTATAATACCCTAACCTACACCGAATACATCTTTATCCAAAAAAACAATAGTTGCCTCCTAATGTGGTCAAACTGTTTACTGAGTATCGCAATGCCGTTGTACACAAAACTCAAGAACTAAGCCAATATTATAAACAGAAGTGGAAATTACAAAAATCGAAGAAATGTTAAAATTAGAAGCCAAAACAAAAGATGGTGATAGACCAGTGCACGAAATGGTGTTTGACTGCCAACTTTTTATAAACGATTTGTTCGTGGAAGGAGATCTTGGCTCCTGGCTCAACATATTCTCTTTTATCAATAGTTGGCATTGGGTACGTTTTACCAATGCCAGCCACTTCAGAATCAGTTGAAAGATTATTCTCACAGCTTACATTTAATACTAGTGGTCATAAATCCAATTCCGGCCCGAATCTCATAAAAGATCTCGGCGCCGGAACAACACTGGTTATTAGTATTTATGTTGAGAAGAGGGATCGGTTCTTTGTGTTGGGTTAAAGCTATGTATTTAAAAAATTAACCATATCACGACCTGATAATTTTCAAGTTTTCAATGTTGTTTTTAGCATCTGAAGAACTTTGAAAAATGGGCAAAAAGAAGAAGATTCGTTCAGGCGCTGGAGATTTGGTTCCGATTCCTGGTTTGATTTTCACTTTTGAGAACATTCACCAGCTTCTTATGCTCCTATTATAGGTCCCTTGGATAGACAGATTGAAAAGTCGCGCTTTGCTCGACAGAAGCTCAAAATGGAGAAGCAAGTGGAAAATCTCAATTTACATGATGAGGTCAAGTTTGTTGTTATGCAATTTATTGCTCTATTTACTGCTCTAACTTCAAAAAAAATTGGATAATTTTCAGCTCCTTGACGATAACGCGTTAGAGGAAGAGCTCAATGCAAAAATGGTTCCCTTGGCACACAAACAGTGAATGAAGACGACCAGAAGAAGAAAGCTCAGACGCAAACGAGGAATAAGTCAAAGAAGTATTTTTTTTGATAATTCAAGTAATCCAATTTCATAGGATTTTTAGAAATTCCAAGAGCAGTTTGTCGAAGATGGACTCTTCTGACGATGAAGAAAATCACGAAGAGGATGATGCAGTCCGCCAAAGAATGAAGGATCTGGAAGAAGAACTCATGGTTTTTATTTTTTTCAATATTGGGTGTAACTCCTAATCTAAGACCATCGTCGAACCCTTCGCGAGTTGACCTTCGCGAGTTGAACCCTTCGCGAGTTGACCTTCGCGAGTTGAACCCTTCGCGAGTTGACCTTCGCGAGTTGACCTTCGCGAGTTGACCTTCGCGAGTTGAACCCTTCGCGAGTTGACCTTCGCGAGTTGAACCCTTCGCGAGTTGACCTTCGCGAGTTGAACCCTTCGCGAGTTGACCTTCGCGAGTTGATATTTTACCCTATTGGACTTGATCTAGGTTATTTTTAACACTTATATTGAAACACCCGCGCCAGTCAACTCGGAAACACACTTTTGTTTTTTTTCTAGGTCGCCAAACTAATTCTCTTACCACATGTGGTTGAATTTGATATTTTTTATATTATGACTTAATAAATTTATCTAAAGAATCACATAGAAAGTCTAAAACATTATAAAAGAAAATTTAAAAAATCAATTTGGCTGATTGAGAAGGTTCCTAAAGTGATGAAGATACTATCCGTTTCAGAGTTGACTATGGTTGATTTTCCATGTTTGCTGCCTGTCTTGAATTTTAATCTGCTTCACTATATCTGTATACGTTTGAGGTTCGTAGTCATCATCAAATCACACCGGATATTCGCCGTCATCTGCAGATGGCTGAGTCACGTACTGAGGAAAGTGAGGCGAATGTTCCAGAATATGCTAGAGAAGGCGATATGGAGCACCGAAGTCTATTTCTTGTATCTCTTTTGTTGAAAATTACTGTTATTTGTTGCTGGTTGAATAAAGCTGTTATATATGTCTTTACACGTACACCTGGTTTTTTCCACTTTCATTTCTTCGGTATGTCTTTGGTCTCGCTGAATAATTTTCATTTGGCATTTTCAAGGTGCATAATTCCGGTTAATTTGAGATCACCGAAAACGCTTTATTTAACAAGTTTCTTGTTCGCGTCCGCTGTAATGATTGGTAACTTGTGCAGGACATATTAATTCGTTGGGAAGTAACCCCTTGTCATCCTAATTTAATGTTCTTAACAGAACACCTCAGCCTCTTTTAAAAAACTTGGCTATGTACAGCGTCTTGCCCGGTCGACATCCGATTTTTATGCTCTTATAGGGGCATGCTCGCGCCCGATGAAATAATTCTTGCATTTCAAATGCGCGGGTATTAGGCACGCCAGAGATTATTTTCAAAAACCGGGTATCACAACTTTCCACTTCGTCGATTGTATTCTCATGTTGCAGGTGAGGTGTTTAGAAATGAGTTTTTGTTCACTGAGCTCTTATACTTCTACGAGCTGAGGCTGCTTCTATCTGAGGTAATCAAATGTAAGTAGTAGTTCTAGGAGAATCGATGAAAACTTTTTTTTAGATTTGGATAAGTTTTGATCTACAAAACTTTGCTGGAGGCACATCTGCGAAGGCTTTCTGCTTGTTTATCACCACTATGACTGAGTTAATTCGTAGAAGTCCTGCCTCTGAATTCTTTGTCCTGCCTCTGAATTCAAAATTTGAATAATCGCTTCAAAAGGATCCAACAACTCTAGTGAGAAATATGACGCCATTGATGGCCTTCTTTAGGGTTGTCGACACGATATGTCGATTTCGACATATCCTGTCGAAATGTCGACATGATTCTCAGCCGTGATTCTCAACTTTCTACAGCGCCTCTTTTAAACTTTTATTTTTGTGCAGTTTATGACACATGTCTGAGTCCGTCTCAACGTGTAAAAAATAAACAAATAAAAAACATTGTTGTGTAGCGCGCCCTTTTCCCCGAACCATTCGTGCTTGCCTCAAAATCGACCAAGAACCAACAAGAACTTGAGCACCTAAATTACCATCCCTTTCAAATCATCTAAGAGAGTCTCTAAAGTAGTGGTGTTTGCTGCCGCCACTACTCAGCTGTGTGTGCGCAAGGGGAACCACAACAACAACCACCGACTTAACAGCTAGTCAGGGAATCCACCATTTGATACGACCACCAGGAGCAGCCATTATGATTAGAGCCAGCTCCTCCATCTCCCACTCATTGTTTGTTGTGTTATAAAATGGTGGTAGTGGCTGGTTGTCTGCGCTCTAGCTAGCTATAGTGGGGGTACTGCTACTTCTGTTCAGCCAGCTAGCTAGCCAGATGTATGTATGCAATCATGGAGTGCCCCTTCACTCTCTGCCCCACATTATTACATTCTCGCCTTGTGCTGCTGCTATCCCGCCTCTGTGTGTGTGAACATTTTTTTGGATTTTTGCCTCTTTTTGTTCCTGGCTTTTGTAAAGGATTGGACTGAAGTCATTTGGGGGAAGATATTTTACTTGACAGAAGGTTGTGTGAATCGATTTGATGTGTTCGATTATGCTAGGGGAAAGGAGCTCACTTTGATTTAAATGGATAGAAAGATTTTTAATTGTCACGGATCAAGACTGAGGCCGAAATATGTGACCTCTGTAAACTTTTCCACAAATGTGACAAAACAACGGTGCGTTGACGTTTCTCCGACTTTACGCATTTGCGTATTTTCGGAGAAACGTTCAAAAACAACAGGGGGGACCAAGGCAGGTTTTTTACGTTTTTTTCGAAAATTTTCAGATCATGTTCGAACCACCAAAAACCATCCAAAAGCACCTCAAGCCACCCAAAACACCCAAAACCAGCCAAAAAGCCTCAAATTAGCGGTCATTCTTTGAATTATTTCAACGGGTATCGCTCATTTCCATGGGTTGAAATCATTTTTCCTATTCTGCTTGTTTCTAATAATTCCTTCTGCTATTGCTTGTGTACAGTTGTTATTCGTGCCGTCACTTTACCTTTTATTTGTTCATAGGCTAACAAAATGAAGGATGCGGTGGTCAAGGCGGCGGTTGGAGCAGTTGGGTTGGAAGTAACTAATTAGTAACTAACTCAGTAATTCAGCTGTGATTGGTTTATTTTAAGAAGATCACAGGCTGCCACTTCCACTTTAGCCAAGCCGTCATCCGGATGATCAGAAGCCTCGGACTCTTTCCGCTCTGTTTTGGGTGGCTTGAGGTGCTTTTGGATGGTTTTTGGTGGTTCGAACATGATCTGAAAATTTTCGAAAAAAACGTAAAAAACCTGCCTTGGTCCCCCCTGTTGTTTTTGAACGTTTCTCCGAAAATACGCAAATGCGTAAAGTCGGAGAAACGTCCCTTTAACTAAACTTAAACCCAACCCTAAAAAAGACATACAGAAACTGTCTCTTTACTCTTACCAACCAAAAACATGATAAAAATGATTTTGATTTGTTGTTGTGTTGAAGTCAACTGGTTGGTGTGAAGCAAGTTGTGCCCTTCACTAGCTGTCCTCCCCTCTTCATTGGGATGTGTGCCACTGGTTTTGCCAAAGACTAGGAGGGGAGACAAGTTTTGGCAATGCTCCTTGAAGCTATTCAGCCAGATGAAGTGGCTGCTCTCCCCCTTGATGCACAGCCGTTTCCTTGTTTCTTTTTGTTGTTGATGTGGTTTTTGGTAATAAAGTAGTGTGTGTGATAAATGGCTGGATGCTGATGCATGGCATAGCTCATGAAATATTATAGCAAATAAACGAGCTTGCCTTGTTTGGCTAAAAGCTGCAGCTATTATTTATCTTAAAGATGTAAATCTTAATGATGTCTATATATCTTAAAGATGTCTTCTTGACCATTTTTATGGTTGTATTTGAGGAATGAAAAAGATTTGAAATTTCAAAAAAAAGTACAAATCTTTTTTTTTCTAAAAAGTATACCTAAAACAGTGTTGCAAGTCTGATATTTTCTGCACCGGCACCGGGTTCTCCCGGCACCTCGTTGTCCCGGCAACCGCACCGGCACCGGGTTCTCCCGTCACCAACCCCCGGTTCTCCCTGCACCTGGTTCTCCCGGCACCCGCACTGGCACCTGGTTCTCCGTCATTAACAGAAATTTAAAATCTTGTCTCTACAAAATTTTAGCAAATGTTGACCCCTAAGTTGACCCCTCAACTTTTTTCACCCACCGATTTTTATACGTCAAATATTTATGAACCACTCGGAAGCACTGACCAAATTTTAGTGTAGAGCTCAGAAAGTTGTTCTAGGGTCATAAATATGAAAATAAAAGAATTTTAATAAAAAAAAATTGTCATTTTTGAATATAAGAAAAAGTTGACCTTAAAAGTTGACCCCGACTATGATTACGGCTATTTAAAATGGCGTGGGTTTGCAGGTGACAGATCGAACGGTTTCCGAGTAAGTGAAAAAACCTTAAAAGAGAAACTGGTTTATTAGAGTGGCCATTGGGTAGCTTCGTTTTGCTAACCTCTATGTATATTCAGAGGTGTTTGCATTGGCGGGAGCTCTATGTTAGGCAGCAGATGTGCAGATGAAGCGAATTATTGTGCGTGTTCTGGCCTCCTTATGATTGCCTTCACTCCCAGCAGTGCCTCGGATGGGCGGGCGTTACTCTTCTAGGTGGGTCACCTACCACCTCGATTTCTACTTGAACACCTATATTGGCTTTTAGCAATCGAGCAAATAGCCCACTTGATAGCCAACTTTCAGACTTTTCTTTGGTCAGACCTATTGGACGAGGTGCATTTGGCAAGGTGACTGGTTTTACTAGTAAAATATTTTTGAATAAAAATTCGATATAACCGGGATTTCCATCTGTAGTTAAAAAAAAATTACTTTTTTGTGACTCAAAATATTTTATTTTTATTTTTTCTGACTCAGGATTAACACCGTGAGCTTTAGCGATTCCACGTTTTGGATTTTGGTTGAACTCCCGAAATTCTTACAATTACTTTAATAGACGTCACCCCCTCCCCTTGAGGGATTTTGAAAAATAAACACATCGGGGCGCCTATAATATTAAATGTGGTATATTTTATTAGGAGAGTCAAGTGACTGGTCAGAGTCAGTTGACTGGGAGCAACAGAACCTTCGGGGTCCCACTCGCCAGAACCAAAGGGGTCCCACTCGGCAGAACCAGGGTTAATTGAAAATGAGGGGTAATTGAAAAGATAGCAGGGACCCCTTTGGTTCTGGCGAGTGGGACCGCTTTGGTTCTGGCGAGTGGACCTCTTTGGTTCTGGCGAGTGGGACCTCTTTGGTTCTGGCGAGTGGGACCTCTTTGGTTCTGGCGAGTGGGACCTCTTTGGTTCTGGCGAGTGGGACCTCTTTGGTTCTGGCGAGTGGGACCCCTTTGGTTCTGGCGAGTGGGACCCTTTTGGTTCTGGATAGCCGTTGACTGTATTGGGAAAGTTGACTGTAGCACAGTCTGAAATAGCGAGTAACAATTGACCGATTTCTTATCGACCGGTCAAATAATATTAATTGACCGGTAAATTGGCCGTTGTCCAACCCTAGGTTTATTGCTGCAATAAAAGAGTTTTTGTTGAACTTGTGGAAGACTCCATATAGTGCGCTTTTTCAACCATTTTGGTTCAAAAGTTCTGATACAGTGCGACTCCGATATACAGTCAAACCCCGATATAGTGCGACCCCTGGGGACCAAACAAAATTCGCACTATAACGAGACTCGCACTATCGAGACTTTTAAAAACTTTTGACCAAATGGGTCGAGCTCAAGGTCGCACTATATCGGGGTTTGACTGTAGTTCGAGTCCCGTTATAGTGTTAAATGTGGTCGGTCCCCAGGGGTCGCACTATAACGGAGTTTGACTGCACTGGTATACAAATGTCCAGTGTATAGGTGTTAATAAATAAGTTAACTGTTTTGGTCTACTGAATCCAGGGTTGCTTTTTTGTCCGGAATCCGGAATAGTACTTTGCAAATTTTACTTGAACAAAATTAATCACCTTCTCCACGTTCCACTCCTCCGAATACCCATTGAGTAGATCCCCTTCGAAAACGGCTTGTATTTACGCTTACAGATTGATGACTCATCTATTTCTACAAATCGGCCTGGTCCTCCCAGTTTGTGTTGATTATGACAATAGCTAAAGCAAAGAAAAGGTTAATTGGCCGTGGAAAAATCCACCAAGGAAAATACTTCTGACAAACTTTGCGACAAAGATTTAGCCAATCGCAAGTATGTTGAGGACTTAATCCAGATTCTTTGACTATTTGCTGATTTAGGTAGTCGTTTGCCCACATGTAGAAAATAAGCAACCAATATTCCAGGCGTAGGTGAGACTTAAAGAAAAAGGACCCACTTCTTATCGTCTTGCGAGAGCACAATTTTCTTTTTTTTTTCGACAGCGCCACTAAAATTCTCCAATGGATGTAAGTAATTAACTAAAATTGTTTGAAAATCAAAACCTGGATTCCATCAATTCTGTCTGTACGATTCTCTATTGCCATCGAAGACTCACATATATCGCAGATTGCTTCATTGCGAATGACCGTTAGACCGACAAAGAAACTCATAGCCTATAAAAATCAAATATTAGTAGTTGGCGCTGAAAGCTCGAAACCTTGAAAACATTACTTGTTCAGTGTTGTATGAAAACAACTGTTTGAGACGAAGAGACGCTACATCGGGACGTACGATAGAATGAAAGAGCTTTATGCAAACCATAACGAAGCAATTCCTCAAAAAGGCAATATAACGAAAATTTACGGTGATGCAGACAAGAAACAACAGGGGGGGACCAAGGCAAAAAATGTGGCCCCCTAAAAGTGAATAGAGCCCGTTACCCTGGTAACTTACCGTCTAAATAACCCTAGTGAAAACGCATAAAAACGAGGTGTAACACGGTTTCGGCCCACAGAGAGTTTCTTTTCTCCTGTTTTTATTTCTTTCCATTTTTTTTGGAAAACTTTCCGCGTTCTTTTCTGTCCGGAAAGCTTTCCATGCAGCAACTCTGACTGAATCCATATCCGGGCACAAGTGGTGCGAGTTTTTTACAAGACAAAAAATACTAATTTGATCGGGTGAATTTACCAGGAGCCCAGTTTATATGGTAGACTATTCTAGGTTTGCATAGTGTACCACCGTTCAATGAAAGACTACTTTGCGTGTAAATATATGTCTAAAGTGAGCTTTGTAACTAAATTATTATTGATCCAGTGGTTGTTTTACAGCAACGTCTTATACAAAACTCGGTAGCCAAGAATGTGATACAAGAGCTGGAGCTGTTGCGCCAACTCAGTCATCCGTTTATAGGTACTAGTTTGTCTCTAGTATTTGGCACTTAATCTACACTAAGGTGGCAGAATCTCATTGCAATCTTAATCCCGCGTAGAGGCGTTTGGCCCCTTTTTCCCAAATGGGAAAAAGGGGCCAAACGCCTTATTAAAGCGTTTGGCCCCTTTTTTCCCGAATTTCAAATTTCTCGCCTTGGTCCCCCTGTTGATTTTTTTCAACTTTTTTCGATTTATCAAATGTATGGTTTAAACATAGTTCCACTAAGATTGCAATGACATTTTTTTCTGCTATTACAAAGCGATTTTTTTCATACCATTTACAAAAAATAATACTTTTTAGTTAAACTTTGCTTTGCATATCAGGTATTTTTGGAAAAAATTTTCTTGCCCGTGTTATTTTTTTTTGAAAAAGAAAACATTTTTTCAGGATGATGAATTTATTTTTGAGATAAATGAATTAATGTTGGGTGGAGATCTCAGATTTCGTCAGTTTTTGATTGTGATAATAAAGTAGTAGAGTGGTTGTTAAAAATCCATTTTAGACTTGAATGAGCAAGGTCGATTTTCGGAGGAGAGGGCAAAACTCTACATCTGTGAAGTGGCTCTGGCCCTCGACTATTTGCACACCTCCTGTCAAATAGTGCATAGGGATATCAAACCGGAAAAGTAGCTATTTTTTCTTGTATTTCTTGGTTTAAAAAAGTTTTATTTGCAGCATTTTGTTGGATTCTGTTGGACATGCACACATTACTGACTTTAACTTGGCTGTCAGGCTAGAGCCACAAAGTCTAGCTACTTCTTTTTCTGGTTGGATTTGAAAATGGGATCACCAATTTATTTGCTTATGAAATTTTGCAGGTACTCGATTGTACATGGCTCCTGAGCTTCTAAAAACATCCCTTGCTCAGATCCCTGGTTATGACTTTAGGTGTGAATTTTCAAGTTTTTTTTAAGAGTTCTCTGAGTTTGTGCTGCCATGCTAGAAATAGGAATAGAGATACTAATTTGATTTGACATCAGTCGTGAATGTGCGGGGCTGTAGCTCAGTGGTAGAGCGTCCGCTTAGCGTGCGGAATGTCGTGGGTTCAATTCCTACCTGCTCCATCCCACTTTTTGACTTTTTTTTTAAAAAAAAACCATATATGTAATTTTTTAAATTTATTTTCAAAATTTTACGAAAAAATGCAAACATGTAAAGAAAAGTTCGTTATAATACTTTGGTTAAAATTATAAAAAATTGTATCTTTTTATAAGATGGCACCAAATTATAGCATAGGTCGAAGAAGAAAGTTCGACCCTAGTATAGAATAACCATCCCCCCCCAAAAACTTATGCCTTCTAAAACTTAAGTAAAGAGCACCCAAATATATGTTCCAGACCCCAGAAAAGTGCGTAAAACACTTATTAGTCACAACTTCCATACGCTGGCCTACCCCTAAGCCTAAGGGCTAAGCCTAAACTTGTTGTTCCAAAGGGTAGTTACAACGATTTTTAGAAGGTCTGATTTTTGGGGGTATTCTATACTAGCGCCGAAAGTTCAATTATGCACACATTTCGAATTTCCCACATGAGTTTTATGATAGACATGTTTTCGGAGGTGTACGGCCAGTTCGATATGAGGCCAATTCGATATGGTTTTATAAGTTGTTGTCTTGCAACGTTGGCCAAAGGGGGAAGGGTTGTATACACCTTTATGGATGTATACCCCTTCCCCTTCCCTTGCAATGAGGAGCAAGTTGGGTCTTTGGCTGCGAAGCGGCCAAACAAAAAATTAAAATATAAAAAAAGACAACAACTTATAAAACCATATCGAACTGGTCATATCGAATTGGCCTCATATCGAACTGGTCATATCGAATTGGCCTCATATCGAACTGGTCATATCGAATTGGCCTCATATCGAACTGGTCATATCGAATTGGCCTCATATCGAACTGGCCTGTCTCCGTTTTTGGAATCCATTGCAGTCTCTTGCAATACTTGCAACAATATTTTTCAAAGTTTTTGAAAGGGAGTTTTTTTTACTGAGTGCAGCCACAATTTCGTCCGTCCAACTAGCCCGACAAAACTCAGGACGCCAATCGGTATTGTGAACACTGTTTGCTCCAACTACGATCCCAACGTTCTTAATCTTTGATCTCAAGAAGGGTTATATTTAATTCAGACCGTACAGTCAAACCTCAATATATAGACCCCCCTCAAGTTCGTTCCCGCCTACGGTTCGACTCTTTTTTTAACCACTATGGGGGCCACTATATCGAGGTCTGACTGTAGAACTCAAAAATTTGATTTTTGCATTGAGGGAACGTCAAAAAATTGTCAAAAAATGTCGTCTGCACTCTCAAAACATATTTTCATGCTCAAAAATATCTGAAAGGTGGTTGAAACACGATTTGTAGCAAGTATAGCATAAATCAGGAAATCTGCGGCTAAAATTCAGAACCCTAAGCCGAAATCCAAAATTCTACGGATAAAATCAAATACCACCTTTTTTCGCAAGACATGATTAAAATATGCAAAAGGCGGAAATTTGGTGTCAGAATAACACAGTTGTTGTGAACAGGTCGGAGTTGTAGTGAAATGGGCACTTTTTACTCCAATGCTTACTCCGACCATCGTGATGAACAAGCAATGAAAATTTGGTTCTGTTGAATCAGCTAATTACTCAAATTAACTAACGCACTTATCACTTTTTCGGTCCATTCTGCGTGAATATTTTACTATTTAATTAACTTGCTGCATTTTTTGCAGGGTGGACTGGTGGTCTTTGGGTGTGTGCTTCTACGAGATGATTCGAGGTATTCGGCCTTTCGAGTTCCCATCTCAATTTTCTTCACTTCAAGTAAATTTTTTAAAAGCACCAAATATTTCATGTGGTGAAAATGTGTCGACAATGGTGTTTTTGACAGGTTCTCAAGCTAATGTCTGGATCATATGGCCCTGTTCTGCCAGCCAACTGGTCCTCTGACTTGGTCTCCCTCCTCTCTGGCATGCTCAATTTTGATATTAACAAGAGAATTTGCTCTTTTGATCGATTTTCTGCACATCACTATTTGGTAAGCAAAGTAAGCTTGCACAAAAAATATGTAGCCACTCGGGGTTAAAAAAAAACATTTTTAATGAAGTACTTTTACCAATTTGTAAAACTTGATATTATACAAACAGTTATCGGTATTCCATGTGCGGGGCTGTAGCTCAGTGGTAGAGCGTCCGCTTAGCGTGCGGAATGTCGTGGGTTCAATTCCTACCTGCTCCATCCCACTTTTTGACTTTTTTTTTTAATTTAAAAAAAATTTATTTGTAATTTTTTTCTATAAGAAAAATGGGCGTATCTTAATTTTGCTTAAATTTTCGTTTCAAATTGTCGTCTTCAATTTTCTAACTTTTTACAGTGTGATCGCCAGCGGTCACCACAAGGGGTCAGCATTCAGATGGGTTAGTACAGTTTTGAATCGCAAGTAACATGTGATCTACTCAAGGCGTTTCAGATCGGCCGAGTGTGTTCAAAGATCATGGGTTACTTTTGATTTACTCAACACGTTTCTGACACACGAGTAGAGTTTTGGATTTTGCATTTTCTTAACTCCCGCGAGTTCTACTGAGTCTGCTTTTTTAGATTTTAAATTTTTGCCCAAAAATATCGACATCGACCTCCAATTTTTCCGATTTTTGGGGATCCAAAAAATAAACGCGCCGGCGCGTTAATTAGAGGAAATACGGTAATATAAAAATATACAATACAGAAAAATCGGTACTTATAAGGTTCCCCCCCCCCATATCGGAATTTTTTCAAAAACAGGTTTTAACCATTTCTAAGCAATTCTTACACGCTAAAACCGATAAAAACGTTGTTTCCGACCACTTTCCATCAAAAATTTTGACTTTTTTAGATTTTCTACCTGCCTGCATTCGGCAGGCAACCTACTTCAATAGGAAGCCCCTTTGGGGGTACATGGTCCGGACCAAGGGCTGACCCTTTATATATCAAGAAATATATCAAGGAAATTTATGAAATTTATATAAATGTAAAAATGCTTATAAAAAGTTCAGCGGCAGTTAAATTATTTGCGTATTATTCCAAGCCCTAACAAAAGAACAAAATTTCACAATAGTAGCAGCAATGTAGTATTTTCCCCAGCCTTGCAATGTTAATTTTAATCATTTTTATACCCCTTCTCCATTGCAGGCAGGAAGCTCTTTTTTTAAGAGATATAGATATATTGGGTTGTCTCACAATTAATGAGACTTTTTTAAAATTATACACTCAACTTTTTTCTTTTCAATTTGTAATTCTTTTTTGCGTTTGCCTTTTTTCTTTGATACTAATCCAGATGTCTTTTTTTATCCCTTATATGGAGCATCGACTTTTTCATTGTTTTAATAGATTAAAGTTTGGATAGATCTCATGACGCGCACCGACAATCACGAGCACATTCGTCACGTGTTGCTATATCATTTCGATAAGAGTGACAAGGCTGAAAAGGCAGGTACAAAGATCAATAAAGTCCATATCCACCCTACTCGCCTACTGAAGCGCCTACCGATTACCATTTGAATCGTTCGTTCAGCAACTGGCAACGCGGAAAGGTTTACAGAACATTAAACGAAGTTGCCGATGACGTGAAAGCTTGGATTGCATCAAAGACACCAGAATTTTATGAGCGAGGCATCGACATTTGGCCGCAGAAGTGGGAATTAGGCTTTGAGTACGACGTCGAATATCCGCTTGATGAATAACTGTTGAATGTTTGTTGACAAATAAAGTGTTTTGGTTAAATGCACGACAAATCGAAAAAGTCTCATTAATTATGAGACAACCCAATATATTTTGAAGATATATATTTCTTGATATATAAAGGGTCAGCCCTTGGCGCGGACCATGTACCCCCAAAGGGGCTTCCTGTTGAAAGTAGGTTGCCTGCCGAAGGCAGGCAGGTAGAAAATCTAAAAAAGTCAAAATTTTTGATGGAAAGTGGTCAGAAACAACGTTTTTATTGGTTTTAGCGTGTAAGAATTGCTTAGAAATGGTTAAAACCTGTTTTTGAAAAAATTCCGATATGGGGGGGGACCGTATAAGTACCGAAAAATCAATAAGTGCAAAGCGATCTGCATTGTTTTAAAACAGGGCTCCCATCGAAAATCCCACCAAAAAATCAGCGAATTTTCGAAAAGTACCTTTATTCACCGTAATAATTACTTTATTCACCGTTAAATTACGGCGTAATTCAACAACAAATCATCACCACAATGCTAAACATCATATTTTTTTACCTCCTCGAATTTCAGTTAACAAGTTTCTATCATTCAAAAGCATCTGGAACATTTCAGTGCACGAAAAATCAGACATTTGCTTGAAGAAGACATTTAACTGCCCGAAACACTTTAGAAAACATAACAAACGCTAAAGCAATTAAGAAAAAATTGAGCGAAAAATAGGAAAACGACAAAACATTGACTGAAATGTGAATGAACAGAGGCGCCAATTCAAAAAACGAAGATAATTCAAAAATCAGCGAAAATCAGCGAAAATTATCAAAATCAGCGAATATCAGCGAATCAGCGAATTTATTTTTTCATCAGCACTCCGGCCTCAAAATCAGCGAGGATGGGAGCCCTATTTCGAAAGGATATATATTTTTTTGGGACTATAAATTAGTTTTATTTTCAATCGTTACGTCAAAATATTTTTTACCGCATGAGAAAGATACGGCAATATTACTAGAATTTCCAATCAAAAATAACAATAAAAAGTATTTTGCCTTACACAGGAATCGAACCTGTGACCTTCTGTTTACTAGACAGACGCTCTGCCACTGAGCCAGTAAGGCACATGTTGACTGACTCGCTAATTTTACTATTGTAGTCATTTGTAAAAAAACCCTTTATTAGCGTAACACATCATCAAGCAGCATTTGCAGCATCAAAATGACTATAAATTGCAAACAACACAAGTTTCTAGGCCAATCGTATGAATATGGAGCACATTTTACAAAGAAAAATTACTCCAGTTTTTATTCCTAGAAGAAGCAAACTCAACTGCGATTTGGCAAGGATCACGAGTGAGAGGTCGATTTTACTTACAGTTTTTTCACAGTGTGTATGCCTAATTGTTTTCAGACGGGCCACAAACTCGATGAGCCCTTTGCATGTTAGGTTGCAGCGTAGGCACAGCAAACTGCGCCATATGCATGCTCAGAAACAGGGCTCATCGGATGTGAACAGCAAAGGGTCCAAAAACACACAGCAAGGTGGGGAGGAGTGTACTCAGGACGCTTTAAATGAGCTGGCCACCACCTTCACTGAATACAACCGCTTCAAAAATGAAGAAATGGCTGGGGTGAGTTGTTTTTTTATGAATTGGCTAAAGTAAGCAAAATTTGCGATTGCAGAAAAACAACAATGGGCAGCGGAATGCAGCCGTGCCTCCTCCTTCAGCTAAATACTCATTTGCAGGTGGCAGGGATATGACTTACTCTTTGTAATAAAAAATGTACAACACTGCCACTCACTACTACTACTACCCTTATTAATAAACTGTGCTTTACATTAACTATTTGTAACTACAAAATATGTCACTGAATATTTTTCCGTAAAACCTCGATAAATTTACACCCCCTCCACTCCAAATTTAGCCAAAATAGGCAGGAATGTCTTATTCATGACAGAGCTGAAACCGAAGTTTGACCACGACAAATCACTCGAAAGTGTGCTTCTATATGAATTTTTCATTAAGAGTTCCGCCCGAATTCATTTTTATGTCGCAGGTAAGTCTGTGCGCGCATCTCTAACCCATTAAGCGGGGGCTTGCGGTTGAGATGCGCAACAAAACATACCTTAGAGACAAATCCCTCGAAAGTGACTCTGGATGCATGAAAAAAAAGATGCATTCCAGAGTTTCTTTATGCGGTAGGCTCCAGTTAACAAAACTATGTTCATATTCCATCTTTTTGGAGTATCCAGTGCTCAAGTTCAAAAACCGAGTGGTAGCTTTTAAGGTACCGACTTTTTATCTTTTATGTTCAATCTCAATCTTCCTTTTAGTCTGTCCATTCTTGTGTGTGTCAAAGTTAGTCTCAATCTCATTGTTACCTGACTATGTCATTCGACTGTGCTGCAATTTGTGACTGCGTCAATAAAAATCTTTGGTGTTCACTGTCCCTTCCACTGGGACTCAGAAAAGGTCCCTGAAAAGTTATTAAACCCGACTGACCCAAAAAGTTACTGCCATTGTTATTCCAAAATCAAATTAAATCTTTTGACCTTTAGTCTTCAAAATTTTTACAAATATTTATCAAAAAGTTCGAAAGTTTCGAAAACACTGCCAAAAACTTAAAAAACGGTTACATCTCCATCTTTTGTGTTATAAAGAAATCTTTAGATTCAACTTCATCTCCTAAGTTTGTGGTAGCGAAAGAAATCTTAGATTAACAAGTATCTAAGTAACAGTGAAAGCCATGTAAAATTTCTATTGAACATGTAGCTACCACAAAATGTAGAGATGTAACCTTTCGCTTTAAGGCTTGACGGGTCATTCGGAGATGTTGACAAGCATTTTGATCATTTTAAGATATTAAAAGTGACGGGTCATTCGGTAGTGTTTAATAGCATTTCTGATCATTTTAAGATATTAAAAGTTTGAGCGGTGTTTAGTGGTTTTCAACATTAATTTACCGTAAATACTAAAAGGAACTCTCAGTAAGTTTCAAAGACTTTTACAAACATGTTTATGTTTTGCGTACGAACTCATTCTGTGAGTTTGGAAAGACCTACAAAATGAAAATGCGTTGTTTAAAAAACAAATTAAATGGTGGTTTTGTGTTTATTGCGTGTGGTTTTGTTGTTTATTAGAGTATTTTCGGTATGTTGTAGTGCAGTTTGAGAGCTACAAAACCCATTTTACTGAATAATTTTTGAGAATCTAATGTTGAAATATGGTCTTTTGAAAAAAAATTTCTCGCAAAAAACTGAAAATTAGAGACAGAAACGGGACGGGATCCCGATCCCGCCCAAGCGGATTTTGAGCCGAAATCCCGTCCCGAAATCCCGCCCGATGATTTCCCAAAATCCCGAAATCCCGGAATTCTTTGAATCCCGATCGACAATTTTTATCCTTTCTATGGTCTTTATGGCCCACCAAAATTTTACGTTTTTTCTCGATGTTTTTCTGATGTAGGATTTATACAGAATTTTTGCTGCATATTTCAATATATATGAATAATCACCACCTATTCTCAGAATTTGACGGTTGTTTTATTCATAAAAATAAAAAATCAAATGTGACCGTAATTTGACCGTTTTTTGAAGAATTGGTGGCCTTTTTGTGCTCAATGCTCAACATCTTTTTCTCCAACTTTACAACAAAAAGATAACTAAATTCAATAATCAGACCTAGGGTACAGAATTGAATAAATTTAATTTTTTTTTATTTTGGCTCTAATCATTTTGTATTGTTTTATCTTTATGATAGCATAAATGTAAGACTGCAATTGTGACTGGACATTAGCCTAAAAAACTTGTGTGAATTAGAAAATTTTATTAAAAACGCGTAAGTGACGATTTCGGTATACAGCTATCGAAATATTTCTATTATTGTTTGGGGTTGTCGGGGGTAGTCTTATTTCAAGCCGACGACTAGTTGCTGGGTTGTGAGCGGTTGTAAAATCAAGAGGTTGTAAAATCTTCATTTTTAACATTTTAGACATTCCGTTTGATCAGTTTTGTAGATTTTTCCTTTCCGTGCAAAACTGTTAAAACGTATGCTAAAAATGAAGATTTTACAACCTCTTGAAAATGTGCTCACAAACCCAGCAACTAGTCGTAGGCTCGAAATAAGACTACCCCGACAACCACCAATATCCTTAATCAGCTTTGTTCTGCAATCACACAATGTGTAGCCTAAATCCTAAGCTTTCATTTGCGTTTTCAAAAAAAATTAATTATAAAATTTAAAAACATTCACATTTGTCCATAAAATTTGGCCAGCTCTACAAAAAAGCGACTAAATTCTGAAAGGTGGCCAAAATAACATAAAAAACGGCCAAATTCTCATATCAGGTGGTAAATTCCTTTTTAAGCCTTTTTAGACTAGTTTAGTGTTTCAAAAACCAATAGTTTGAAAACATGGCAAAAATATGTGAATTTTTCCTAAGGCTTTTCCGAAGGCCTCTTTCTGTCTCTACTGAAAATCCTAAAAATTAAAAAATTTGAATTTTAGTCATTTTAAAAGAAGTTGATTTTTTTCAAAAGGGAGTATTTTGACAATTTCTTGTAGCAATATTTTTAATAATGCTCAAGAGTACGCAACAAACTTTTTGTACTCCCGTTATTAGACCAGATCAAACTAAACTGCAAATATTTTTTTAATTACAGGGTGACACAAAATTACTGCGCCATTTGTCGGAAAACTTTTATTTAGAGTTTTTGAATTGAAATTTGCGGTCGCATTTCATTTACATTGCTGTGTTTAGTAAAAATTGTTTGTATTTATAAAAAAAATCTTTTGAACTTCTTCCAGGTCGCTCCCAGGTAGCTTTACTTTCCTACTATCCAGGCATTCCTACCGACCCTCCTGGCATACGTGGATATCCATTTACCCACGCGTACCCACCTGATAAATTGGGGTTGTAGTTTGTAAATCCATATTACGGCCTTATCAAAACGTGTTTTCCATGCAATTTTAAACTTGGTAACATAACTTGTTCAAAAGTTTTTGAAAACATTTTAGGCCATCCGAGTGGATATCCAATTTCCAAGGGGTACTTACCTCAGATTTCGGGTTTTCGGTAAGGAAAGAATTCAAGTTTTAGTATTAACAAACCGGTTTCTCCATATGATTTTGACTCAGAGAAAGTGCTCTTTTTTTGAACTAGACAGTTCTGATTTTCTGATTCTGAAAATCAGAACTGTCTTAGTTATAGAAATTTTTGACGAAAAGTGTTAAACCTGATCATGAGGACACACACCTAACTTTTGAAGTTGCCTATATGTCATAAATATGAAAAGTTATACGAATCGTACAGAATAAGAACTAGAAAAGTTGTTCTGGTTTTCTGATTTCTCCCGCGCCCTAGCTTTGCTAAGCATCTTTAAAATATATTTGACAGGTGAATTTATTCAACATTTCTTGACTGGTCGCTTAGACAAACCTAGTTTTAACTTATTGACATGCAAGTTAGTAGTTAGAAAATTAGATAATAACTGTTGATAGATTAATTCCATATCCAAATTACGACAAAATACAAACACAAAGGTAGATAATATAGCAGGCTACTTAAAAAATATTGCACTTATCAAAAGGGTAACAGTTCAAAAACAATTATTTTGCACTCAATGACTAGAAAGTATTTTGTTATGGCATTGTAAAACCACTGAAAATATACTGCAGGAAGTGAATTGAATTAAGAGATCATCAAGAGGAAGACTGGCAACAAATTAATCTAAGCAAAAATGTAAAAAATATCAAAGATAGCAACCAACACAAATCTTTAAAGTATTGTTTTGAATCAGCATGAGCCGTTCAAAATGCACAATTCTGCTATATATAACCATCGTCAAAATTCTGTGTCGTCAATAAAGTTTAAAAATTAAATTTTTAAAACAAAAGAAAAGAAGACGCAAAAAAACAATTTGAAAAATGTGAAAAACATTTTGGGGGACAGGAAAAGCTATGCCCTTCTACATTTTATCGGTTAAAAAAAGGCTAAAGAGTGTCGGAACGAGCGGAGGAACGAACGTTAAGGGATTGCTTATATATCAAGGTTTGACTGTATTTTTCCTATTTTTCATTCTAATATGCGACTTTTGAAAACGTGTTCTTTCAAATTGGATTCATGTACAAATTTAGGTTTGTTATGAACGTATTCTCCGCCTTATCAACCCACTAAGGGTGGTCCGAAATACACCATCGACACTTCGGTATTGCCATAAACAGCACACATGGCTGGGAAAAGTTTGACTGGAGGGAGTTCCTCAAACGCCAGACCCAAAAATTCATTTGCTTTCTCAAAGTACACAAAACCTCGATCACAGTCTAGGACCATTCGAACTCGCTCGCCAATCTAAAAAAAGTTTAACATCACATCAAAAGTATGATTTAAGAAAAACATTAATAATACCTGATATTTGGGTGGATTATTCAAACGTGGATACTGAGACACAATTGAGCCATTGTGAAGAAGAGAATTGTCCACCAGGTTCCAACCCCAACTGAAATAAGAACAATAAATATCGGTTAAAAATGTCTCAGTAATGCAGAAAAATGAGGACAATTTCGCCGCAAATTTAGCCAAAACCACGGGGAGAAAGCACTTTCAACAAGCATTTTTCAATAGCTGCCTAATATTTTACACGACGTTTTTACTACAGATTTGGGTGTTGTAGGGTTGAGTCATGGCCATATGGCCGGGCCTAAATCTGGCCATATGGTCGTTTGCCAAAACTTAGTTTTCACCAAATTTACATAAAAAATATTTTCGCAAACGAAATTGTGTCGGAGGGGCAAGGTCACATTTACAGTTCCAAAAAGTTTACGGTTCCTAAGCCTAAGCCAAGTTTTTTTGGCAAAGAGCAAGTTTTTGTCAAAAAAATGTCCCAAACATGGTAGAAATGCCGTAGAGGAAGTATTAGACAATAACTGGCAATAAAAAAAATATTAGATGGGTTGGTCCCCTTACTGTTTTGAGAAAGTTGCGGCAAAATAGGATTGCACAAAGTAGATATACCTTTGGTCATCACTTCCAATCAGTGGGACATAACCAGGA
This sequence comes from Ditylenchus weischeri, assembly GCA_029231635.1. Classification (NCBI taxonomy): domain Eukaryota; kingdom Metazoa; phylum Nematoda; class Chromadorea; order Rhabditida; family Anguinidae; genus Ditylenchus; species Ditylenchus weischeri. The sequence continues at coordinate 14,220 of JAMRYI010001189.1, read as the reverse complement.
CAATGCATGGCGGCGTGTCTGAAAACCATAAATTATTCAGAAGTCAAAAACTATTGTTCGCATTCCAACCTGGTTGCAATGCCCACCACCGCTGCTGTTCCCAGAGGACCCTCCCATGTGATATCAAACGCATGCATACCATTCGACAGCCCAATCTTCCCTCTAATTCCATCAGTGCTTTGGGCTACAGGCTGTCGATGGACGGTGAAGCCATTGGTTCGAACAAAGTTGTTTCTGAAAGGTATGGCAAATATATGCGAAAAGAATCGGAATGTTAGAACTAACCTAGAAGAGTCACTGGGGTTCCATGCAAACCTGAAGGCCCTGAGTTTGAGCTTGAACGGACGGGTATCCGCGAACAAATAAGGATCACTCAAGGCGCTCTCTGGGATCTCTCGCTTTGCATGATGTCCCCAAATTAATTCATCCTGCAAATAGCTATGTAGTTATATTTGACGTGAAAAAATATCGGGTGTACATAAGTATCCACTACATTAGACCACTGCCGGCATACACGCATACATGTAGCTAAATCAGCCACTGAAAGATACTGCATCATACGAACCAATACATTCTGAGGCAATCGAGGAATGGGCACCTTGTTTTGGGCATGTCTTTGGGTGTTTAAAGACGAATGTGACCAGGCAGAAGCAGTGGTTTTGATGGACGGCATAATTAGTTTGTTTAATATACCAATTTAAGTTCGTTCTTACATTTCTTCTAAAAAGGAAATGGATAATCATAAGCACAATTATATTACAGAATTAATCATTATTGCTTTTCTCGAAGACAATTTTGGTCAGGAGCGCATTGCACCTTTCTTTAAAAACATTAAAAATAATCAATCGGGCAACTCAGGCCAACAAAGCAATTCCCATGAGAGGAAAACATTTACTTTACACTCTTTATTTATAGAACACACAAACTTAACGTCACCTTGAATAGACACCAACGTGAATAATCTTCCTGATCGTGCCGACAAATAACATAGATAACAGAAAAAATGATTTGGACCTAATCAATTCACTACTTAGACTTATTCGCTGCTTTAGCAGTCTTAGCTCTTTGCCCCTCCATGCTGGCCAATTTGGTTTCATCCTTCTCAGTAAACACGATGGATGGCTGGTCGAATCGGAATAGGTGTGGAGCATATAGATCCTTGGACGTGACAAGCCTTTTATCTGCTTCACCTGCTTCTTCAAGTGCTAGCTCCTCTTCTAATTCTTTGATAGCCTTAATATGAATTAATATGGATCAGACAATTACAGTTTGAGACTTGTTTACCGGATAGTATGTCGGAAATGCTGGTTTTTCCACTTTCTTATACTTCTGCATTGAGTCCTTGATAACAAGCAATTCTTCCACGTCACCAGGAACACTGCCAGCAACATAGATGACCTAATATTACCAATGAAATATAGGTGACATAAATGTATTAGTTGCCGACCTGCTTAATTGGATTAATTCTGACAATTTGAAGCCCATGATGGTGACGCCACTCATAACCCATGTGTCCCGGCAATCTTTTTCCTGCGCATACTCTGGCCTCACCCGTGCTTCCAATGGATCCGACCCTTCTATGCGACTTCCTTGTACTAAAAATTTGTATTAGACAGAAACTTACGACGCACTAAGAATTCTTTACTGTAAACGTGGCTGCCCTTTGAATCCCCACCGACGCATTGCACCTTGGAATCCGAAGTCGATAGTCTTGCCTGAGACGCAAACGTACTGCCCAACTTTAAAATGGCGAACATCTAGCCTGGTTCCCTGAAAAATTGACTTTTGCCAACAAAAATTTTCACATATAAACTAACCTTCTTAACAATGGCATCTTCGGTGCAAACGAAACCGACCACTGCTTCTTTACAGGGAAGATTTGCGTTGTCAAACAAACTGCGACGTTCTTTCGTGTACAAAGCTGACTCACGATCGAAAGCACCCACCAATACCTACAGAGAGGCAAACACTAAAAAAACCTATCGAAAATTAATCCAAGACTTACATTCCATCTAGGTCCATAATGGCCGTATGCCTTCTTCTTGCCAGTAAGTGACTTTCTAAACCATGTCTCAGGATCCACCACATCCATAACGTGATTATCGCCGATGTGAATCTGAAAAAAACAATTGCCAATAATTTTGAGCAAAGATTTATAAATCCAACCAATGTGCACAAGATACGCTTCCCATCAACTGACCTAAAAAGACGGAAGTTAAAGATTAGTATTCAAGTGACCAAGAGTTTACCATTGCGGAGCCATTCCTATTTTCTTGCCGACTAGTCCAATGCGTTTGGATGTTTCAAATGAATATTGCTTATTTTTTGCTGGTTTGCCCTTGTAGCTCAAAGCCTTATCTAGTTGCTTCCTCAAAATTTCTGCTCTACTGTCCAAATTCCTTTTTGGTAGCTCCTGCTCCAAGTAACTTCTACAAGACAATAATAAAAGCTTCCTATAAAGACATTAGAGTACGCACCTATCGTCATCCTTCAGCACGGAACGAATCTTAACGTAAGTTTCACGAATCCATGGGGGCTTAACCATCGTCCTGGTTCGAAAACGCACCTAAACAATTTAAAATTTTTACATTACTATTCATCACCCAAACAAAGCAGTACCTGCGCAACATTGCTAGTACAAGGCTGCAGCGGCAAAACGCAATGGAACAAGAGTGAGGCTCTTCTTAGCATAGATGTTAACCTTAATATCAGACCGATTATTCAGCACAGCCCAAAATCAGTATTCCTCAACATTTTTGCTATAAACATACCAAAGAAATGAAAGTGGAAAAAACCAGCTGCACGTGAAAAGACATACATAACAACTTTATTCAACCAGCAACAAATAACAGTAATTTTCAACAAAAGATACGAGAAAAAGACTTCAGAGTTCCATATCGCCTTCCCTAGCATACTCAGGAACATTAGCCTCACTTTCCTCGTTACGTGACTCAGCCAACTGCAGATGACGGCGAATATGCGGTGTTATCTGATGATGACTATGAACCTTAAACGTATACAGATGAGTGAAGCAAATTATAATTCAAGACAGGCAGCAAACATGAAAAATCAACCATAGTCAACTCTGAAACTGGTAGTACCTTCATCACTTTATGAACCTACTCAATCAGCCAAATTGATTTTTTATAATTTTTTAGACTTTCTATATGATTCTTTAGATAAATTGATTAAGTCATAATATAAAAAATCTCAAATTCAACCACATGTGGTAAGAGAATCAGTTTGGGAACCTAAAAACAACGGTGTGTTTCCGAATTGACTGGGCGGGTGTTTCATATAAGCCAAAGATATTGTTTAAAGTAACCTTGATCAAGTCCAATAGGGCTTCCCGCTGCTCAAAACTGATATCTCGCTTGTAATGCTCAACAAAAGAAAGCATTGTTTGATGCCACAGAACAGGAAGAGGCTCTCCTTCTACTGGAGGAACACCACGCATCCTGACAAAAAAATATATTTTCTTGATAAACAGTATGATAGAAATGAATTACTTTAGCAAATGAAATACAAGCCCGTCGATAGCACGAAACGGCAAAGTGTATCGTTTTTCAATCAAAATACGAAGTATGTAGGAGCTCGGTCCATAATAATCACTCTCAGCAATCTTAAAATAAAGAATACAAAAATAAAGAATAAAGAATACAACCATCCGAAATTATCCTACCTTCAAAATAGCAGCAGCGGCGTGGAGATTTGGGATAGAAATCTTTCGAAGAACAGAGCCGATAATCCAAGCCTCACGCAATGTGAACACCCTCGACTTAAACAAAAAATCAGCTACCAAAAAAATTATTTGATAATTGAAAGATACCTGAGAAGTATCACATAAAGGCAGAAGAATCCCCTTGAAAAACGCGGCTGGCTTGAAAATGGCTTTGAAGAGGCACTCATACATGTGGTAGTTCAGCTTCTTGTATTCGCTTATTTCATCCCTCAATCGAGGCAGCAAAACCAAGTTGTAGAATCTGTAAAAAGGTATTAGAACAGAAATCTAATTGTGGTCAAAGTAGAAAATCAAACCTTTGACACATAGCAGGACTCATACACGATGAAAATATGCGAGTAGCTTGTAGCATGGCTCCTGCTGACCAACTTTCAGGTGATGTCAAGCTGAAAGTTTCAAATATGATCTCTGAGAGGACTCTGAAACATTTAAGTCCTACAACAGCATGTCTTCCCAATTAACCATGCTCGGAATCATCTTGAAAGCCTTAGGTACTTTTCCGCTTCGGTACTTGGAGAGAACCAGCCCAACATCCTTGTACAGCGCAGCGACTTCAGGGTTCATGTCGGCAATGGTATCTGTGTTCGGCCCTTGCAACTGCTCTTTGAAGGACACCTTCTTGTCATTGATCTTGTCTTGGATGGCTTCACTCTGCTGAGGATTGAGAAACTTCTTAACGGCGATCTCGTCTTCAGGGCTAATTTGCTGCAACGATGGTCTTAGATTAGGAGTTACACGCAATATTGAAAAAAATTAGAAACCATGAGTTCTTCTTCCAGATCCTTCATTCCTTGGCGGACTGCATCATCCTCTTCGTGATTTTCTTCATCGTCAGAGGAGTCCATCTTCGACAAACTGATCTTGGAATTTCTTAAAATTCTATGAAATTGGATCACTTGAATTATCAAAAAAAAATACTTCTTTGACTTATTCCTCGCTTGCGTCTGAGTTTTCTTCTTCTGGTCGTCTTCATTCCACTGCTTGCGTGCCAAGGGGACCATTTTTGCATTGAGCTCTTCCTCTAACGCGTTATCGTCAAAGAGCTGAAAATTATCCAATTTTTTTTTGAAGTTAGAGCAGTAAATAGAGCAATAAATTGCATAACAACAAACTTCTTTCACTGACCTCATCATGTAAATTGAGATTTTCCACTTGCTTCTCCATTTTGAGCTTCTGTCGAGCAAAGCGCGACTTTTCAATCTGTCTATCCAAGGGACCTATAATAGGAACATAAGAAGCTGGTGAATGTTCTCAAAAGTGAAAATCAAACCAGGAATCGGAACCAAATCTCCAGCGCCTGAACGGATCTTCTTCTTTTTGCCCATTTTTTAAAGTTCTTCAGATGCTAAAAAGGGATATTTTTATTTAGAAGATAGATATGATTCGAGTTTTGGCAGCACCTTTACCGAACAGAGTTAAAACTGGTTTGTTTACGCATTGAAGAGCATATATTTTAACTCTCAGGTTCAAATCCCGTTGGGTGCACACCCTATTTTTACTTCATTTTTAGTGAGTGAACTCACTTGTAGGGCCAAAAAGTATCGAGTTTTTCATTCTAATGTAAAGTCTCAAAGTATTAAGTCCTACTTGAGGACTAAACAACTATCATAGAGGAAGTCCTATCCGAAGACTTCTCTGAAAACGTTCATTCAAGTACACGGGAAATTAGTGGGCTGTGGTTCAACGCATTACATAAACAATTTTTGTAAAATTTTATATTCAGTTGTCCACAGACAAACAGACAAAACATTCCTAATACTATATATGTAGGAGATTCCAATAGAGCCAGAGTCTCTAATAGAGTCACCCTTTAGAATAAATGCGATAATAGATCTGAAAGAATCAAAAAGCTTTTAAAAACTTATGAGGTCGTGATAAGGTTAATTTTTTAGTGAATAGAACAAGTCGCTGAGTCAGATATTAATTACCCGCGTATTTAAACTGGAAAATACCACCAACAAAAACCTACGCTTTAGGCGTTTGGATTTTTTTTGGCTCTCCCTTGTTAAAGCCTAAATTGCTGTAGCCGAAAATTCTTATAGCCAAAACGGTTATATCTCTGATTTTTTGTGGTAGCTACATGTTCACTTGCTTCAAAAAGTGTTATGGCTTTCACTGTCACTTAAGTAATCAGTTAAATCTATAGATTTGTTTAGTACCTACCACAAAAAATAGAGATATAACCGTTTTGTATACAGTCAAACTTCGATATAACGTACCCCCTGGAGGCCGGGTAAAGGGTACGTTACATCGAGGGTACGTTATATCGGGGTTAATTTGACGGAGTTTATTATTGAAGGGACCGACCCAAGGGGTACGTTATAACGAGGGATACGTTATAACGAGGGTACGTTATATCGGGGGTACGTTATATCGGGGTTTGACTGTATAAGGATTTTTGGCTATAACAATTTAGGCTAGGACAAGGCAGAGCCTTTTTTACCAATTGTTATACCCTAAATGCTCTAATTATACGTCATGGCGCATAATTTTTCAACCCCCCATTGGGGGTGGCGGATAATATTTCAACATGCTCCCAATAAAGATGCCTGGAAAAAATTTTAATTTCTTATTCCATAATTTTTTTTGACGGACATGACATAAGCAAATTAATAACTAACAAAAATCAAACATTTTACATAATATGCAAGGTATCCCAAATTCATCACCCTTTTGTTTTAGCCATAACTTTTTTATTTCTCTGTCTTTTGGCGAGATTTTTTGCCTTAGAAAGAAGAAGTTTAGGGCATTTTGTAATTGTAGACCAAATATGCTTGGTGTAGAATAGTGGGCAAGTATTGGTGTCCAAATCCTGGCCGAAGAGTATAGTCTTTTATTTTTTTATCATTATAGTGTGCCCATCTTCAACGCTATACTAGAAATTCGGAAATTATTTTCTTAGATATTCTATTGCGATAATGGACTCTGTCGATCCCAATACGTAAGGACACATTTCTCATTACTGAGGTGGATGCGAGATAAAACATTCACAAATTTAGGGCCAGGTTTATTCAGCAAGTATTTTCTCTTGTTTATTCGGACTAAATGGTGTTCTCTTTCAATTTAATAAATTTTAGGTGCAAGCTGAGAGTCAAAGAGTCAAGTTACAGGAACAGGTTCAATTGCTTGCTGGTGAGTGCTTGAAAGTATGACTGCCATTAATTTCATTTAGCTGTTATTTTCAGATCGCTGCTGGGATGTTTGCTTGTCAGATTCTCGCCCTCCGAACAAGTAAGCACACCATAATACTTCGCAATATCCAAATGCAACGTACTTTTTTTTAGGATGGATGCAAAGACGCAAACTTGCCTGGTCAATTGTGTGAACAGAATGTATAACTTTACAAATTCTCTTGCTTGTCCCTATATCTTTTTTAGGATCGACGCATCTGCTTTCATGGTTGAGCATCTTCAGAAAATAGAACAGAAGCACGTCTAGGACGAAGTATCTCTTAAAGAGGTAGCTGACCTGAAATTTAAAATTCCCTTATCCATGTTATTGTTGCTGTTTACTCAAATTATGTGTTGTTAATAAAGTTTAAAAATTAGTAGAATTGACATTACCGTATTATCTCTAATAAGCGCCCCGGGGCGCTTATTTTTCAACCCTCCGAAAATGGGAAAAATTTTGGGTCGATCTCGAAATTTTTGGGTGCACAAAAAAATCCAAATAGCGAAATCGGTAGGGCTCGTGGGAGTTAAGAAAATGCAAAAAACAGCTCTGCAAAATATTTGCAGACCCTCAAAGTAGAGGGGGGGGGGCGCTTATTAGAAAGGGGGCGCTTATTAGAGATAATACGGTATTCGGATGAGGCGCTCATATTGTAAACTCATGTTTTTAAGAATTCTAAGATTTTTTGAATTCTGAGCATTATTGCTGTATCCTAAAATATACTGATTGTGTTTTGTGCTGGGGTTTTGCTCCTATGAATAGCAAAGCGATCTGGGTAATCAAAAAAGTTAGAAGTGGAGGGAGCATTATTAAATGGTACAATTTCGGTGTACCGACAGCACTCAAGTTCGGCATACAGTCAAACCTCTATAAGCTACACTCTCTATAAGCTACAGCCGAAAAAGATTTGGTTGGTTCTCAATAAAATTAAGGCAAGCGGACCACCTTCATAAGCTACACTCTACTTAAGCTACAGTCGAAATAAACAATATTGCATTCAAGTTTTTTGTATGTTTAACACGAAATAAATTTTTTTTAAATTTGTAATGCCACGGCTTTTCAAATTGTCCAAAAGGTGCATTTTGAGTTTGAAACAAATTTTTGTGGGAAATGGAAAAACTCCGAAATTTGACTAGAATAATGAGATCCAGACTCAAAATGGCTTCTAGTTTTCACTGGTCTTTGTAAAACTCCTACAATTATGTGGAAGAGATATGGAGATACATTTTTGTGTAAAAATAAATGGAAAAATGTAAATCTCAGCAGAGTTGTCGATCGATTAATCGAAATCGAAGCTTTCGATTTTTTCGATAATTCGATTCATCGATTATCAAAAATTTTCGATATTTTGATTAAAGATGATGGCTTGACCTTTTCGGGACGGGACGGGTCAGAATTCAAATTTAAAAATTTCGGGACGGGACGCGGGACGGGACATGTCAAAAGTTATATCGGGACGGGACCCGGGATAGGGAAGATTTTCGGGACGGTCATAAAAATTTCCGATCGGGAATTTCAATCCTATATGCTTTATTCATGCTTCAACTTCCAGACGTTTGACATTCTTCCGATTGATTCACGTTTGTTGGGCTTCCTGTAAGATCTGATTCATGGTACAGTCAACCCTCAATATAACGGCTCGCAGTGTGACCCGCCGTGTAGGGACGTTATACCGAGGGTCCGTTATATCGAGGGTTGACTGTAATTACAAGTTGAAGGTAGTTGTTGAAAAATTGAATTTTTTCGGGACGGGACGAGACGGAATTTAAATAAATTTTTTTCGGGACGGGACAGGTGCCAAAAAATTTCCGGGCGGGATTCCGGGACGGGACGATTCTTTAAAATTAAAGGGACGGGGACGGAATTGTCCCGTCCCGTCATCATCTCTAATTTTGATATTTCAATACAGTCAAACTCCGATATACAGTCGACTCTCGATACAACGGAACCACCAAAAAGTTCGGTCCCGCCTAGGGTCTGATACTTTTTTAGCCCGCTTTTTGAAGCCTTGAAGGATTCCCATTTTACCAATCGTTTCTGAAAATCGCAATAGTTTTGCCGAAAAGACCCGTGCCTCTCGATATAACGAACACTTATTTTCACCTTTTTTAAAAATAAGTGTTCGTTATATCGAGAGGCGCGGATCTTTCGGCAAAACTAAAACGATTGGTTAATCGGAATCAGGGTGCGCCGGAACAAAAAATCATTCGGAACGGAATTCGGAACGGAATCAGATTTTTAAAAAATACGGAACGGAATTCGGAACGGAATTCATTCTTTAAAAATTTCGGAACGGAATCCGGAACGGAATGAGATTTTAAAAATTTTCGGAACGGAATTCGGAACGGAACGGAAAAAATTTTCGGAACACTTATAGCGATGGTTAAATCTTTTCAGTATAACTACATTAAACATTAAGAAATAAAAGCCAGCCAAAAGATTTATTAGAGACACATAACAAACAAACAGAATCAAACCGGTTTAGTACTCACATTCAAGAATTGGAAGATTATGGTGAAGCAGCAATAACATTTTTAGATTATCAGGTGAGAGGCTCTGTTGGAGCCAAGACGTTGAGGAGAGATTCGATGAGAGCCCAATCAACTTCTGTGAAAACAGGAAGATTGTTCAGATCATTGGGAAGCATGTTGACTGCCGGCTTGTTTTTGTTAATACGATCAAGCATCATGTACAAAGAATTCCAGCGGACCTCAGTATTCTGCAACAATTTAAAAACAGAGTTGAAATGATGGGGCACTAATAAGCTGTATAAATACCTTAATAAGCACATTTTCCGGTAAATCGAATTGTTTTTGAAGATTTTGGAAGTATTCTCTCTCAACATTGGACTTTCGAATCTTGCGCACCAAACGTTTGCATTTTTCAAAGAGATCATCCAGATCACCCATCGTTTGCATGCCGTCTTTAATACTCATAAAAGGAAAGTAAAGTTTCAGATATTTATCTCGTATAGTAGAAAATACCAGTTGGAGTTTATGCGTAAAGCAATCAAACGAGTCCACATTCATCAGTTCCGTCGTCTTTTTCATCGATGACGCTGCGTCTCTCAGTACCAGATGCACCTTTAATAATTATGTATACTACCTGCTTTTAAAAGCTTTTTAACCTAACCTTTGCACTCTCGATATTAAATCGCTTCATTGCTTCAATCAATAGAAAGGACATATTGTCCGCCGTGTGTCGCCCTTTGATCGGTTCGGCAGCGAGAATGCAGAAGCACGGGCGGAATTCATCGTCAATCCAATCCAGAGAAGAGAATGTGTGCAAGATTTCGAACTCAGAGGTATTTCGCAGCGTTCATCTTGCATTTGACTTGGATGATCATTCTTTCAGAGAGCAGAGGCAATTTGTTCCTTGTGTGGAAAGAGCGAGACCTAAAATCATAGGAACAATTTTACATTTGCATTTTTGGAGTTAAAGGCTTACTTTATATTGTAGTTGGGAGCCAAATAATTGATCACACGCTGAAACCCTGCCTTCGCCACAGTTGAGAGAGGAAAGGCGTCCACGCAGATCATCTCCATAATCAATTCATCCAATTTTGTTGCTTTAGATCCGCCCTTCTGCCATTGCGCTAAAAATAATGTTGGCATTGCAACAACAAAAAACTAAACTATTTAAGGACTCACAAAACGCTTCGTTGATAGTGAGCACTGACTTATTCTTAGCCTCAGATGACGCAGCTGGATTGATCAAGCAGAGCTTTTGTTGTTTGGCATTTGATTCCACCAGAGCTTGCTTTCTCTTCTCGGCCTTCTTTTCGACAGCTGAATTCCTTTCTTTGAGCAGCTCGGCATGGAATTGCTTCAGATGAGATCGCAGAGGTGTTGTGCTTTTACCAGGCCCTTGATCGACTTCACGACTGCACTTGTTGCAAATAGCTATTGACCCCAGTTTCCGAGTGAAGAACTCCCACCAACCAGATTTGTCAGGATTAGTCATTTCTAAAAAGGTAAAACGGCAATTTACGGTTAATTAATGAAAGTCGGTACGGTAAAAAAAAGAAATCGGAACAAAATTGCAAAAATCGGAACGGAATTCGGAACGGAATCCTATTTTAAATAATTTCGGAACGGAATTCGGAACGGAATGAAAATTAATATCGGAACGAATTCGGAATTCGGAACGAAAAAACGTCGGAATATGGCGTTTTCGGAACGGAATTCGGAACGGAACGCAGCCCTGATCGGAATCCTTGCGATGTTTTGGACTACACCAGCCAAAGACAACTGCGAAAGGCTTGATTTTGTTTTTGAGTGGGGTACTAAAACTGGAAAAATCCTAGAATTTGACCAGGCTTGAATTCAAATAAGTTTGAATTTGTCTCGCGAGGAATTCAAATTTTGACAGGTATTTTCGAATCTATGAGTAGTTTTATAAGTAAACCGACCATGCTGAGCACGAATCCGGCGTCAGAATCACGGGTTTGCTTATGAGAAAGAAGGATATACCCGAACAACCAGCGGCGCCTCCCTCAAGCGCTTAGGTACAATGTGAACAAAATCTCTCTGCAGCGCTTCAGGGAGATGACATGTTATTTTAACATCGCTGTGTTTCTATAATAAAATTTTGTAACAGAAAGTTGACAAAAAAATTATGTGAAATTAAAGAAAAGTTGGCTCTATTTAAGAAGAGGTACCATTTTTTGCCTTGGTCCCCCCTATTGATTTTTTTTGTAAATTATATTGATAACACACCATCGACAATTCCAAGATAACAATTCAGGGTTTCTTGAGGTTTGTTTTGTATGTGAAATGATATATCCTAAGCTTAAAGGCTAAGCCTAAGACCTAAGCCCAAAGTAAGGTTGGGGCATGGGGGTCGTGAGTCTGAAAAGTTGTTAAAACAACAGAGGGACCAAGGCGAAATTCAAGAAAAAACAACAGGGGGACCAAGGCATATTTTGGACAAGGATAATAGTATAGCGCCGTGTATGAAGGTGTATGAAAACAACTTTAAAAAAAATTGAGTACGTTTTGACTTTGCTCTGGGGCCTATCCCACTAATTGAAAAGTGAAAAATAAAAAATGAAAAGTGAAAAATGAAAAAGAAAAATTTCTGTCTCACTAAAATTTGAAAATTGAAAAACGAAAATTGAAAAATGAAAAGTGAAAATGAAAAATTTTCATTCTCTGTCTCACCATTTGAAAAGTGAAAAATGAAAAGTGAAAAATCAATTTACATGAAAATTGTAGACCGGTGTACCTGCACAATTTTACAAAATATTTTGATTTTTCATCTAGTATTATTTTTCTTCGCCGAACTTGGTGTTTATTAGCTATACGTCCGTGCATGTCTAACGGTGTTCACTTTTTAGAAAGAAGATGTGTTCAACCAATGAAAGTTCCGAAGATGAAGTGATGCAGGAAGCGCGTCCGCGAATGTTCATTGCCTTATTTAGTAGAGCCTGAAGCCACCAAGAATGCGTCTTTTCTCGTCAACGATGCAGTAATTTTCATAAATTTTAGATATGGGACTCTAAATGTTACCTTTAGGAAACTACCAAAATCTCTGGAGGAGGAGATCAAGGCCGAGAAGCAGCGTGGGCTGAGACTGGACAATCGCCTAAAGGAACTTTACATCTACGAGAAGGAGCTGGAGCTGGGTATCCCGCCGCAAATGAGAATCTTTACGAACAAGGATGAGAGGGCTGCCAAAGAAAACGAGCAGGAATATACTTTTGATGGTATGTCGTAGATGTTAACTGGCCTTGTTATGTCGTTGTTCAAGTGTGAAAATAAAGTTATAATGTTTAGACTTGTTTGGGTGAACCATTGTAAGATTGGAACAAAAAGTGAAAAACTGAAAAGTGAAAAATGAAAAATGTTTTTTTTTTCATTTTCATTTTTCACTTTCCACTCACTTTCAATTAGTGGGATAGAAAATGAAAAGTGAAAAATGAAAAATGAAAAATTTTTTATGAAAAATGAAAATTTTTCAATTAGTGGGATAGGCCCCTGGTGAGGGCCAAGCCAAAAAGGTACAGTCAAGTCTCAACAAAAGTGTCTGAAATTGTCCTATTTGCGCAGATTGTCAGGGTCTATATTTGCACAGACAAATGCCAACCCTACAATAAACCGATTTTTACCTATCGGCATATTAGTCACTCGGCAACCTCAGGGTATTTTCTTCTCTTCGACTCTTTTTTTCCATTGGAAACACGCAAATATGGGGTAGCTGTGTGTCTTATTATTTGGGCGTAGTAGCAAAAAATGTGTAATATTTGGTTTTCCCAGCACAAAATTAATGACAGTGAAAAGTGCACAAGGTCGAATAATCTTGCTCCTCCTCCCATCTCAAACTAAAATTCTGGCTGGTTTATTTACATTTTGCAGCACCAAGTTGTCTTTTTCTCCAATTTACTAAAAATGTTGGGCAGTGTCATATTTGGTTTTATTTTCCTCCTCCTCCTACAAAAAAGTGAGAATCTTTTTAGTCAAAGTTCAAAAGTTGAACATGAAATTTACACCTGTAAAATAGACCAAACATTTTTCCCCCTCATTGCCAGGTGTGTTGGCCGAGGCACAGAGTATCAGATGTTTTTAAACATGAGATGACACTGCTCTTGCTGAATCACTTTTTGTTGCTGGTCTGGCTGGTGCTCAGCCAACAGAACAGCAGCGGTTGGAATAAATTGGTAAGTTGGCGGCAGTGGGAACCAACAACATCTGTTTGTCTCTTTTTGAGTTTCCATTTATCCAGCTTTATTGAAGTCAGCATGCGGATAAATGTGTGGAATACATTTTTTTCATCTTGCCAATAATATTTTAGTACTTTTTGATACAAAGTGTGAGAATTTTTATAATGACTTCAACATTTCAGCTCAATATGCATTTGTGGGCCTTGAAAAAAACATGGCAAATTTCAAGTACCGTATTTTCTCTGGTTCACCAAAGCATTTTTGTCTGAAAAAAATGTGTTGCTTAAAGCCAGAAAGCCAGCCGTCAGCCGGGTCCAAAATTTTTCCTCAGCTTTCAGCCTCAGCCGGCTGAGGATACCACCACCCTGGTCGCAGGGTACGTGATGGTGTTATAATTTAAAAAAGAAGATCAAAAAATTTAAGATAAACTGGCAAAACGAAAGGAAAAAATGTTATTTATGACCCATGTCTACTTTTCAATTTTTCGTCGAATACGATAGCAACAAAAAATTTGCAAAAAATTGAAGGCATCGGAAGGTGGGGTTGGACTCTTGGACTAAAAGAAAGTAGGGTACTTGTGCTGTTTAAGGCCCCCTTATTTTTTGGATTTTTACAACAACAAAAATAATCAGCTGAAGAAATTAAG